>VDFB02287638.1:182233-419888 GCA_007258455.2 Sequoia sempervirens
TAAATAAATCAAGTTATTTAATTTAAATCCTTAAAGTCTTCTTATTAATTAAATAACCCTAAGTTATTTAAATTAAATATCATTCCACTCTCCCCTTTTCATTAAATCGCTTTATTTAATGAAAATCTTCTAAATCTCTTAAATTGCATAATTAACATTGTTTTAATTATCAATTATCTAGTGGGAGGCTGGGCGGGCGGCCCTTCATGCATGGCAGAGGGCACGTGGAGGCTAATGAGGTTGGGTTTGGTTGTTGGTGGCATTAGTGGCAATGCTTCATTTCTTTGGGGAGGTGGCCTTAGTCACCGCGTAGGTTATATATTCGCGGCAGAGCTTCCGTGGGGGACTTGACAAGGTGGCGCCCAATTTGGGAACTTATTACTAGACATGGCATGTTGTTCGGGTGGCGGTAGTTGAGTATGAGTTCATGTGTTGTTTAGATAGTTTACAAATTTGTATAAAGGTACTTGAGGAAGAGGACGACCTCCTTCATGAGAGGCGTCATAACATTTACTCCTCCCTAGCTCAGGTTTATTGGATGATGGCCAACCAGTTCGTTCTATTTTAAATGTCTTGGTGGTGTTTGGAGTTGTCATTATTTTCTCGGCTCTTGGCGAAGTGCTAGTTTTTGCTTGTGTGTTTGATAGTGAATTGTTTGTTAAGTGAGGGTTTGGGTGCATCTATGGCTGGGCGATCTTGATTCATAATTGAGGTGTTAGCTGAGGGTTTCTAAGTTTGGTTTCGAGTTGATACGTCAATTTCTCTGAGGGCCAAGACGTGTCAAATGACCTTCAAGGAAATAATTGACCAACGCCTTAAGAGAATTATGCTAAATAATGACTATTTGTTGGTCGTGGCTGTTAAGATGGTGTTGGGCGATGGTCATTTGGCCAAAAATGAATTTGGGAGGGACAACACCTATGTCACCTGCAAATTTATGGCATCTTTTCTGCATAATCGGGTGTCGAAGGCAAAGTCCAGGGTGTTGTTGGAAAAAATCTTTAGGAAGGAGTTGCAACTAGGTGTTGAAGAGGTGTTGAAGGCAACCATAGTGGGGAAGGGAATTCCCCGTCCTGGCGACATGGAGCTGCTATGGACTACGGATGACGTTGTGATGTTCTTTCCTTTTCTGTTAGATTTAAAGGGCCTGACCCTCATGAGGCACAAAATGATCGTTGCGGTGGCTGTGGAATACATGAAATTTTTTGGTCTTATGCATGTGAAAGATATAGACTAGATTGTGGATTTTGAGGCCTTTGCAAGGGCCAGTGGCTTTCTGTGAGTTCGGTGGTGTAGGTTTTTTTTTGTTATGATTTGGTATAGCTTAGCTGTGATAGTTTAGTACGTGGATTGTAGTATGGTTAGTAATTTTCTTTGGAAAGTATTGTTTGCGTATGCTAGTAATGGTGTATGGATGGATGGTAGTGGTGGTTGTTGCAGTTGGGTTTGTTGGGTTGCTGGTTGGGAGTAATGTAGATTTTTGTGGTTTTTTTGGTTGGATTTTTTGGCTGGTTGCATTAGATGGTTGGAGAAAATATGGCTATTTTCCTGCTTTAGTAGACACTTGTAATTTCCTTTTTAATTAATATAATACTAATCCTTACGTATCAATTTTTTTATCAATTATCTAATAAATCTATTTCCCTCACCCATGAGCATATTCCAGAGAATATTCTCTTTTTCCACTCATTTGAAAAAAAAGGAATATTCTCTTTCATAACAAACTTGGAAGAGTTCACGTGCAAGTTAACTTACAATACTTCTTGTGCAAGTAAAATATGTGTTTGTTTGAAAGAATGAGAACCCTTGATTCTTTCCTTGATCCATGTGATCATTGATTCTCATCTGTTGATGAGAATCCATGATCCATGTTTCATCCTTTCTCCATCCTTGACCATTGATTAACCTTTTTAATCTCAACCCTTCATTTCTCATTTGCTTTCCTATAAATAGATCACTATTTGAGACAAATGGATCCATCTTTTAACATCAAACTTATGCTGTTAAAATCATTTGCACTTGCACTCACATTTAGCGTCTTTTTTAGTTTAAATTGCTTGCATAATAACTTAACTTCCATTAATGGCTCCCATGGTAACATAATGCATCCATTTAGTTCATCTGATAATTAGGATTTGAATATTTTTAGTTTAAAACTCATTTAGGTTAGGCTTGAATACACCCATAGCAGTTAAAATAGCTTGCATCATGTTCATTTAGCTTTAAAATCATGTTTCATCACACATTTTTTATTAGTTTCATTAGTTTTCTTCCATAAAATTGATTGGAGCAGGCTCATTTATCCATGAGATTAGAGTAGGCATTTTAAAAGCTTTCATAAGTTTGGCATGTTAATTTTGATAAATGTTTAGTTTAGTTTATTTTGAATGATATCTATTGATTGATGTTTAGTGGCATGAATACGCTTTGATTCTTCATGGATCAAGTGTAGATAGCCCATACTAATTCGTCAGTCACATTTTGGTGCTAGAAGGAGGGCTTAACCAATCACATTTAACAAATTTTCCTCTCAAAGTTTGTTTTCAAGTTTTTGCAGATACAACTCTCCAGAGGATTTCAGCGACGCCTTTATAAGGCGTTGCCATATAGTGATGCTATTTCCATTTGATATAGTGACACCTAATTAATACCCTGACATTGATTAAAATAAACGGAAACACTAATACTTTTTAGAGGTATCAAGAATTTGCAAACGACGACGCTCCAAAATAGCGACGCTATTGTCATCATTGGATTTCTACAGAGTGACACTAATTTTCACCAAAGAGACACTCATTTGCTTTATGGTGATGCTATCGTGAATAGTGATTCCCTTCTCTAGTAATCAAAATAGTGATAAATTTTTAACATGTGCTTTAAATTTATGATTTTATCTACTTTTTGGTACATCACTAATTGCTTGCTTTTTTAGGCTAACTGGGTTTTGTAGGTTGGACGATAAAAGTTGAAGTGAAGAAGTATTCTTGTCTTTAAATCCTATAATTTTAACAAGTGTTTCGACACTTTTGGGGCAATTATAACCCATTTATCATGCCTTTCATTTTATTCTTTAGGACCACACTAGCTTTCAATTGGGTTTTAAAATAAACGCTCAAATCGGTTAAAATTGAACCCTCGCATCATTTTACTTTGGGTTTAAAATTGAGCAATACAGCTTAACACTTTGTTTGGTGTTTAAAATGAACTTACCTTTAATTTAAGAGTTAAAATTAACGAGTTTTTTCTATGTCTTGTGATTTACATTTGTGTCATTGAATGTGTATGCTCTTCTCTCACACCACTCGACGATCTTGGGAATCAAAAGTATTTCTTTGACATTTTGTATAATCACCCACATATTTTGATTTGGATTAAAATGAACCCCATGCTAGTGTAGGGAAAAGGCATTGTGTGTGCTCTCTTCTTGCTTCATGGGATCTAGGAGATCGAACTACAAATGTACTTCCTTGATTTTGTCTATCTTTAGAGGGCTTGCCACCCCATTTTGAAAGATGGGAACGACCCAAGCGGAAACAAGCTAAAGCCAAGCTCTTTCAAATCGCTATATAAAAAATGTGTTTGTGACGAAAGTCATAAGTAATAGGTGTGGATGTGTCATACCAACAAGTGCCACCCTTAGTGTCTGCATGACATGTCAAAATCCTTTCTTAGGAAAGGACTAGGAGGCCTCTTGATTGAAATAATCTTGAGTTAATCTTTCCACGCGTATGGACACCTTGAACGAAAGCCCTTACTAAAAACCAATTGTTTAGAAGCCAAAAACCTTTATGCTTGTTGGAGTAGGAACAGTTGTTTTGAAGCCACCCCACATTTTACTAGTCATTGTTGAAATAGGAAAATCCTTAGGATCTTCAGATCTTCAGGATTTGAGATTTGGTGGTCTCGAGAAGTGCGTGCTGTGGAGGGGAGCCAATGTCACCAAATATTTAGCTGTTCGCATTGTCTTAGTGTTTGGAGAAATCTAAGTGGGGATTTAGCATGTAGTATGTTCTGAACCTAGGATGGTAAATGCTTGTGAGCCAGTTTAATACTTTGCTTGGTTCCAAAACATTGCAAACAAACATCAACAAAGTCTTTTCAAAATTTCAAACCCTTTGGTTTAAGTATGGATACCCTTTGAAAAAACCT
The DNA here is from genome assembly GCA_007258455.2 of Sequoia sempervirens. Classification (NCBI taxonomy): domain Eukaryota; kingdom Viridiplantae; phylum Streptophyta; class Pinopsida; order Cupressales; family Cupressaceae; genus Sequoia; species Sequoia sempervirens. The sequence continues at coordinate 186,383 of VDFB02287638.1, forward strand.
TGATATTAATGCTTTTCCTAAGAATTTATTCTTAGAGACTTCTAAATATTTTGGTTTATATCTCGATCCATACTTCCCAAAGTTAACATAGGCAACTATGGCTTGAACTTCATCTTTTTCACAAAATGGACCTTGTGAAATTTATGATGTTTTTGACATGGACAATTAGTTTGAACTTAATCAAGACAAGTGTTTGTGGTAAAAGAAACTCACTTAAGCAAGACAAATTAAAAAAATTAAGCCCAACATGACCATTTGGAGACCGATCGCTCCCGTTGAACAACCCAACTTTACACTCTCTATCATTCAATCAAACTTTGAACTCATTGAAGGAGAAAAAACCAATATAATTAGTAGTTTGAGAAGCTTCACTTTTGAAACAAAAGAAACACCAAACTAGTGGAGAAATGTAGCATATGTCATAGACAAAGAAGAGTAACAAGATGATATTATGGATGGAAGGCCCAAATTACCACCACCCACATGGCAATAAATATGCTCCTTTTCTTAATCTTAACTTCTCTAAATGATCTCACGCAAAATCAAAATATCGAAGAGAAGGTCTACAGGCTGTCACTTCTGTAAGGAAAGAAGAGGTGCAGAAGCAACTTTCCTAACGTCAAAACCATAGGGGAGTAATCAGGCAGTACTTTTAATTTTCTAACAACAGTCCAATTAAGACACAGATGCAAGATCTACAGAAATAGATAAGATATTCAAAGACAATGAACAACAGATTTATGTGGGAAAACCCTTTCAGGAAAAAACCCACCACACCAAGCTGAATCTCTTTGTATTACAGTAACAAACTATTACATACAATTTCAGAGATGCAACCCTCTGGTTATCAGTTCTCAGTAGCTACATTCAATGTTCATTCAGTTATAGAACAGATCTCAACAACTCAATTTTCTCATCGTCATAGTCTCAACAGAATTGATCTACTTTAAAATAATCACAATCTAATTTTTACCATCTATGCATCCTTATTCGCCAGATCTCCATTCAAGAAAGTTTCCATGTCGATACAGATTTTTCCTTGCAAGTTGTTTTTCTCCAGCGTCGCAGCAGTTACAAAAATCCAACCGTCATTCAGTTTGAAAAAACTGTTTCCTCTGATTGGTTTAGCGGGATGCCACATAGGATGGTCACACAGTCAATGGCATTCAAACTTTGTTGGCATATCGGTGAGACACACACAATGTCTCCCTGATGCCACAAAGTTTCTCTATCAATATCGGCTTTAAGTCTCCAGTAGTCGGCAAGACAACAAAGAAGTTATACCGAAACCATCGATGTCCATTTTGTTCCTATCGGAAAAGGTTTCCCTTATTGGCGAGACTCATATCGAATGCATAAGTCACAGCAATCAAACATTCCATCAGCAAGACACTTCATTTTCACCAAGACCTCATGTCGAGTTCACAAGCCACACCGATGAGGTTTCCATTTGGCGAGACATTCGCTTTTCAGAGAGACTCATATCGAAGCCTTCAGTCACAGCAATGAGCTATTCATTTCAACAAGACATACTGGTCTCGCCAAGACTTTCTATCGACAACATTATGTTGCTCTGAAGCCTTTCACCTATCGGCAAGACCCCCACGGTTTCGCTGAGATGTCATACCGAAACAAAACTTCCATCGAAAGTCACACTGTCGCCAAGACTCGTGTCTATCGTTGTGACCTTTCTCCGAGCTCCCTAAGTCTTACCAAAGACTTACTATCGGCAAGACTCATGACTTTCGCCAAGACTTCTCAGCGAAGTCTTTTGTCACCGTGAAGACCATGAGACATCTCCTATCGGCGTGACCTAACCAAGTTGCCAGGACTTCCCAGCGAATTCTTTTGTCATTGCGAAGAACTCCTGTCAGCGTGACCAAGCTGCATCGTTGAGACATCTCCCCACGACCTCTGTGTTACCCTGATAGCTTTAAGCTATCAGTGAGACATCCACCAATTGCTAGGACCTCTCCCCGACACTCGAGTTAGCCCGATAAGATCACACTGTCGCCCAAAAAATTCATTCGCCAAAAGGTCATGCCGAATGCTAAAAGTCACAGCGATAGTCTTGCCGGCAAGACATCAACCCTGTCACGCCGATATGAACATTTTAGAACTTCAGAACAGTTAGTCGGCCAGACATCCATGATGTCACACCGACTTTACTTCAAGGAGTTTCATGTCAGTAAGAATTGAGGCACAGATTCCAACAACTTCAAACTTAGGCATCTTAGTCCAAAATCCATGAAAAAACACCTTTTAGCACTTCACCAAAATAGAACTAGGTTGGTATACAAATTTTATTAACGTGCTTCAAGGAACAACCCAGATTTTTATGCATTCTTTTGGAGTCAAAACCCTGGTCTTTTTCATGTTCTTTAACCTATCTAAATCATTGGGTCTTTAGGATTTGGGAACTTTAGAGGTCTAGCATGTTTCTCACTACCTTGGTATTATCAAACAAAGGTTCATTATAGGTCAACATTGGGTCAAACATTTCATCCACCCCTTCATCAAATTTCATCCTTCACTTCATCAAAATTTACAATTTTTTTGAATATATCAACACTTTTTGACTTAAATATCTATCAAACCAACCCCTAACTCAGCTACTTTATATGTGAAATGAATCCTTTTCCATGCATTGTGCTAAGTTAGTTATCATCTTTGAACTAGTTTATCTTAAGGTCATGAGTCTACCCTAAAGATTTCCAAGTTCATCAACATCCTTTATCCAAACATCAAAACATCAAACTTAAGTCAAAAGTATTGTCCCAAAATGTTTGCAAAGATCACTTCCCACATCATCCAAATTTTCATCTCCCATTATCATCATTGCTCCAAAAAAGACTTAGAGTGTTCCTTTTACCTAGATTTGAGTCAACTAGAGAGTTCAAACATTACAAATCTCAACATAACTCTCCCATAGGTGATCCAAAATTTATGGTAAAGACAAGATCACAACATAAGAGAATCATGGAGAAAACCAAAGTCACATTCGCCTCAAGTGATCCAAATCCTCAAGAATTTGATCCAAGAAGTCAAGTTATCCCATCGCAACAACCATCATCTCCATCAGGGCCATATGAGATAAAAGACATTACTAATAACCCGTTTGAACTTACTAGGGAGGAAATCATGGAACGTCAAGCCTTAGAAAATACAACTCCAATTTCTCCATCTTTTGTTGCACAACCTTTGACGCAAGGATTAACAACTCCATCACTAGGGCTAAATCAAACATCACTCCTATTCTTGCAACTAGTCTTGCCAAGGACTTTGGTCTAACTCTTCCATTTGAAAGTAACATGCTTGTGGGTACCCTAAACACCAATCCACCTCAAACCACTACTTGGACACCTACCTTTGGTGCTCCTCCCATTCCTGAAGATCCCCAACATCCATATAAACCTCTTACACTCCATTACTCCACAATAACCTCAACATATTGAGGACACCGCTCTTCATCCATACCCATGAGTACCACAAGTATGCCCAACATCACGCAAAGTAGTGTGGACCAAGTGTCACAAGTAGACCCAAAAGGGGCAAGGAAATACCCTCATGCAAAATCAACCTTTAACACAACATGGAACATCTTCATCCAATCCTCTCATTAATACATCACACCCAATAGTTTCCCAAAACACATCTATTCCACCCATCATCAACCCATATCAAAACAATCCCTTCATCACAAACCCCATCAACCAAGGTAATACCTTGACCACATCCCAAACACAAGGGAATCTCCAAAATTTCAGTCAAGGGAATCCTTTCAATCAATGGAACCAAGGTCCTAATGTGCCATTAACATCACAAAATTTAACAATTTCATCCTCGTCTTTTTTGTTTGACCCCCAAGTCATGTAAAATCAAATGGGACCTCAAACTTACATTCCTCCACTTCAATCCACTATCTTACAAGGAATGTTGAACCAAGGGAATCCACAACCTCTCATCAACAATCCGCTACCCACTCAAAACATCAACACCCAAAATCCATCATAGATGTCCTAACAACCGATTGATCCTACATTACAAGTGCATGCCTTAGCTTTACAACAAGCACAACAAGCTTATTAACAAGGCGTCCAATAGTAGCAACAATAGCAAGCAACCATAGTAGCACAAAAAAAACAAAAACAACAATAGCAAGCAGCCCTAGCAGCGCAAAAAGCAACCTTAGCAACACAACAACAACATCAAGCCCATCAAGTAGCCTTAACAACACAATAACAACAATAGGTCCAACAACAAGCACTAGTGGCACAACAAAAATAACAAGCCCAACAAGTAGCCCTTGCGACTCAAGAACAATAGCAAGCCTTACTAGCTCAACAGTTTGCCTAACAACAACAACAACACCAACAAAGTTCCTACTATAACCCTCAATAGAACATCGTCAATGCAAGCGTGTTAGGAACATATATATCAACACCTCAATCGCCTTCACAAAATATCACACCACCATACACCCCATACAACACTTTATCATATCAGAATCCCACCTACAACCCATTTACCATCCCACAAATCCCAACATATGTTCCTCCTCCAAATCTGCAAGACTATCTAGCATCACAACTTAAGGTGTTTTCACAAGAAATGTAGGATCTTCGAATGGGCAAGACAAAGAAGCCCCATACACATTACCTATGTCCCTATCCATTCAATTGAAACATCGCAATGGTACCATTCCCTCCTGGCTTTGAAATCCCAAAATTCAATAAATATAAAGGGAGAGGAAGTCTAGTGGACCATGTCAAAGAGTTTAATGTCATGTGTATGGAGGTGGCCTACAATGATTCCTACGCTTCTTCCCCCGAAGTCTAACAAGTCCTGCCATGGATTGGTTTTCTCAACTGCCTCCTAGTATCAAAACTTTTTGAGAAATCGTAGATAAATTCATAGATCACTCCTCCTTTAATATTGACCTGGACGTAAGCCTAGAAGAGTTGTATACTCTTAGACAAAACAAAGGATAATCTTTCACCAATTTCTTACAATGGTAGAGACAAAGAGCTAATAAGAGCAAGTGGCCCCTTCTCGATCAACAACAAGTGGGGATCATCATATCAAATCTAGATATGGATCTATCCTTCCACTTGAAAATTTAGTGCATCACATCATATGACAAGCTTGTCCCTAGGGCCCTTAACATCAAGAGAGCTCTAATCTCATAGGGAAATACTCAAGCTTACAAAGACAGTCGCCCATCAACTAGTTCAAATGAAAAGCCTCGTGTATGAGCTAAGAACAAGAACGTGACAAATGATGGCATGGTAGATGCTAAGGTAGTCCTAAGTGCTCCTAGGCCAGACAACACTCAAGTTTCTAATGTTTAACCAACTGTGCAACAAACAACACCTCCTCAAAATAATCAAGTCAACAACACCAAAACACAACAGAGACGAACACCTAACAAGAACAACTATCCAAAATGCAAGTACACAGTTATTAGAACCCATTGAGACCATTATGAAGAAATTGGTAGAGTCAAACATGATAACACTTCCCAACTTTGAAAACTACCAAGAACCACAAGATAAACCATCATGGTACAATGAGAACAATCTTTGTGACTTTCATAAAATCAAAGGACACAAAATGCCAAACTGCATGAGGCTCAAAAATATGATCCAAGATCTTATAGAGAGCAACACCATATTTTTTGAGATACCAGCCGGTAACCAAGATCTTAAGATATACAAAAACCCTATGTCATATCATAGCAAAGGCAACAACGATGGAAAATCTAAGGATTACAAAATGTACAACATACCTATTCCAATGTAGTCGCTTCCTATGATAGTGTCATCACCGTTGTCACTATCAAAGGGCCTAGTGTGGAGTGTGGAGTCACCACATGACATGGAAAAGTCACCATCCAAGGAGTCCCATTTTAATCTAGGGCACAACCTACTTTTCCAACATCAAATCCCAACAAGTATAATACCCTAGATCAACTTAAAAAGACCCTTACAGTGATATCAATCTTAGAACTGTTGAGGCTATCCCTTGCGCATAGGGAAATCTTAGAAAACACTTTGTTAGAGTCATATGTCCCCAAGGATATTGATATAGAATAGTTTCAAGCTATGGTAGGGCATATTACTAATCATCTTCTCACCTTCTCAAAATAAGACCTACCATCATAGTCATCTCATAACCATGCTTTACACCTTGAGGTCATTATGCATAAGAACACAGTCATCAAAAGAGTCTTAGTAGATGGAGGTGTTGGTCTGAACATTTGTACCCTTCAGTTGATCAAGAACCTGGGCTATTCAGAGGATACTATTAAAAAAGCAAAGAGTACTACCATCAAAGCATATGTCAACCAAGAGCGGGTATCACAAGGCATCATTGCACCACCCATCCAAGTGGGACCCATCATTGCAGAAACTACATGCCAAGTTTTAGACCTTGATCTTCCCTACAACATCCTACTTGGCCAATCGTGGATCCATGCCCTAAAATTTGTAGCCTCGACCTATCATCAAAGTGTAAAGTTTCCTTTTGAGGGCAAAGAAATTACCATCCATGGAGATCTTAGGCCTTTTTACTATTGCAAGAACCTTGAGGCTAAGTTCTAAAAGATCCCCCAAATACCCAAGAATGATGAAGGGCCTACACCATCCTCCTCTTTTGTTGACCCCTCATCCCTTGCATTGACCTCAGAAACAAAAATACCTATTATGTAGAACATTCCTGACATCAAATCCATGATCTAGGATGATGGTTGTGGAAACTATAAACTAATGAAAGATACCTTTATCTTGGGAGAACTACCTCTTTCTCCTAAATCGCATGGGAAACCCACATCTAGCGACAAAGAGGACAAAACAATCAAGATGGCAGCTACTACCTTCACCAAGTGGGGGGATTTGAACCAAGAAGATTTCAATGAGGAGGATGTCTCTAAACTGCTATATCAAGATGAATGACATGTCCCTATTCTTCCCATGAAAGATGATAATAAAGGCCTACAACTAATGAAAGGATGGGGCTATAACAAGAACGAGAAGTTAGGACAAAATGGTAATGGTTTGCTAGAACCCATCATTCCTAAGAAACACTTAAAAAATCTTGGACTAGGTTGTACTACTAGCAAGGTCACCCTTATTGGAAAAGGTACTTCAGCTAAACGAGTTGAGGCTTCCTCTTGGTTAACTACATCATGTGATACGACCCTAGACGACTTCCCCCTTGATGTTGCCGACCTATTTGAGAATAAATCCCTCTTCATGATATCCATAACATCCTTTGCTTTGAGCAATCAACCAACTAAAATACACCTAGTATACCCACAACTCATTGACATGGACCAACAAGGACCACCAATTCTAGATTTATTCGAAAAAAATGAAGTGGTCTTAGGAATGTTGAAAATGGAGGTAATTATGTAGCTTTAAAACTTGTAAAACTATTATACCATAGATCTAATTAAGTTTTCTTTGTTATAGATTCTTTGTGGATGATTATCTATTTAGATTCATTTTACCATTTGTAGAAGTAGACAAAAGATTGTAGAAGAATAAGACCAGAAGATAGAAGTTACACAACATATACCGTGGAGAAACCCTTTCGGGAAAAAACTCCACCATCAAAATCAATAGTGCTTGTACTATTGACTCTCAAAATAAGATAACAATAATTATTTATCAATTCTTGCTTGAGATGCTTCTTTTTCCTTCAACAATTCTTCTTCACAACCTGCAATAAAATCTAATAGAACTCTCTTCAACTTGCTGCAATTTATAGAAAATAATGAGCCTTGTAAACTCCAAAGAGTTTACAATTACAAAGCACAAATTATATGTCACAAAACCTACGCCTATTATTTGTAAGTAGAGTTATTCTACGAAAAAACAATGCCAAACCAAGTCCTTCATCAATTTGGGCATCCCAAATTGAAGTCCTAACTCAACGTTGATTACGAAGATATCTTGTAAGCTCCTCCTCAAAGTTGGTGCCCAAGAATGGGCCCACTTAACTCATCCTTATAAAATATCTTCTCATGCAAAAGTGTTAACTCCAAGATGCCAACTTGGGTGCCCAAGGTGTGTCCAAGTCAATCTTTGTTAACTGAAACATATCTCTCCATCAATTCATGCAAATAGGATGCATGATTGATCATCCCCACTTAACTAAATGTATCACCTTTTATCTGTCATGCAACTCAAGTCATTAGCCATGCATTCCAAGTCAACTTAAGTCAACTAGCATTCAACTAAAACTAACTACATGCAACTGAAGATAACTGAACCATAATTGAACTGAACTGATATTGAACTTAACTGAATTGAACTAAACTAAACTCCATGCATGTAAACATTAATTCCTAACTTCTATGATCTTTACATGCATTACCGAAGTGCTATCTTTCTCCAAACAATTAACTTAACTTAAGGTGAGTTCCACCTTCCATGTGGGTACCCCATGTGCTCCTATTTTGTAGGAGCTCTTCTTGGGCGTCCCCACATGTTCCTATCATTTAGAATTAATTACAAATGTCAATTTACATGTTGATTTCATTCAAATTTAATCTCTTTCTAATCCTAGTGTTGGAGAACACTTTCCAAGGACTTAGGAGATACATGAAATAATGTTTAGGATTTTAATTAAATGGCATCCTATTCCCAACATTCTCCCACTTGACATTATACATTGAAATTATTCTAAACAAGGAATCATTAAATTATAAATCAAGCACAGGACTGAAGGCCAATGGCCTTCCTGCACCAACTAATCAATCCATGCCAACTTCAAATGCAACCTGCATAATCATGAAGCTCTAAGAAAATTATTAATACTCAAAACCAAGAGAACTTATCTATAGGAACTAGTTTCATAAGATAATCTACAACATTAATCAAAGTGTCAACTTTCTCAATTAATACCTTCCCACTATCAACCATTTATCACACAAAGTAATACTGGACATCAACATGCTTAGTACGAGCATGGTAGATAGGATTTTTGGCTAAACAAATAGCACTCTGACTATCACATTCAAGTTTAACTTACTTGCAATTAAAACAAATACCTTTCCCAAGTCTCTGTAACCAAACTGCCTCTTTGGAGGCATGTGAAACCACCGAGTGTGCTGAACTCATGTCCAACCAAGGTCTAGGCTTCTCGGTCTTTATTGTTGAAAAATATTTTCTTACAAGTAACCATTCCAACATATATCTCTTACCATAAGAGAACTCAAGCCTCACCTATTTCTCCAAGTATCCATGAGGACCTGTAACCAACCAACCCATGTCAAACTCCAAATGCAACATAGCACTATCATGAAGTAATCAAGAAAATGATTAATGTACCCAATACATAAGAGAACTACACAAGATGAATGTCAAATATCCAATCATGAATCAGGAATATAAACATGACAACATGATCTAACCATCTCCTCCGAGGAGATCACATGCATCATAACATACATAAACATCCTAGTCTCAAGAGTACAAGTACCATGCCAAACTCTAAACGTGTATCAAGAGTAAACCATGACATAATAGCAACCACTCTAAACCAAGAAAAACAATATCCCCAATCACATGAAGATAACTTTACCAATGATGCATCCACGTCACTGCCAACAACTCCCATTGAATTGTGGTACGAGCTACACATGACATCATGACTACCATCCTCCTCGTGAAGATCACTCTTTAACATCAAGCAAAGAGTCATCACTAACATTTTTACATGAAATGATCAATGCATGATTACCATCATTTGAGGATTCCTCTATAGAAGAATCATAACTCTTTTTCTTGTTCTTACAATCCTTCTTCACATGTCCCGATTTCCCACAGTTCCAACACTTTACCTTACTCTGTCCTTTGGACTTACCCTTCCCTTCCTTGTCTCCCTTAGGTTCCTTTTTCTCAGGCCTACCTTTTACAAACAAGGCATCTTGGATTTCTGTTTTAGACTTCCTCCTCATCTCCTCCGATAGCAGAGTAGGAATTATATTGTCCATCTTCAGATCTGCACCACTACCATTGATAACAACAATTAAGTTTTCCCAAGACTCTAGTAAAGAAAAAAGTAACAAAATTCATTTATCTTCATCTTCTAGCTTTACATGTATAGATGCTAACTGACTTAGAATCAAATTAAAAGCATTCAAATGATTTGCAACAAAATCACCATCTTTCATCTTTAAAGAATACAACAGTCTTTTCAAATACAACTTATTAGTAAGACTTTTGGTTTGATAGATATCACCTATTCTCTTCCACAACTTATATGCAGTAGTTTCATTTGAAACATTCAAGAGAACAACATCAGCAAGACATAATCTTATGGTCCCTCTTGCCTTCTTATCAAGCTTAGCCCAATCCTCATTTGACATCGTTGTAGGTGACTTTGTCTCATTACCAACAATTAACCATTGATATCTCTCTTCAAGGAGATCCTCCATTTTTAGTTTCCACATTTCATAATTAGATCCATTGAATCTTTCAATATCTAAACGAGAATTAAAACTCATTGTAACAAACTTATTTTCCAAAATCAACAATAACACAATAGTAAAAGCTCCCACTACAGCCAAAAAACCTTCAAACTTTTAAGAGAAAGATATCCAAAACTCTACCCAACCTCAGCTCTGACACCAAATGTTGAAAACAGAGGTAATTATGTAGCTTTAAAACTTGTAAAACTATTATACTATAGATCTAATTAAGTGTTTTTTGTTACAAATTCTTTGTGGATGATTATCTGTTTAGATTCATTTTACCATTTGTAGAAGTAGACAGGAGATTGTAGAAGAATACAACCAAAAGATAGAAGTTACACAACATATACCACGGAGAAACCCTTTCGGGAAAAAACTCCACCACTAGAATCAATAGTGCTTGTATTATTGACTCTTAGAATAAGATTACAATAATTCTTTATCAATTCTTGTTTGAGATGCTTCTTTTGCCTTCAACAATTCTTATTCACAACCTGCAATAAAATTTGATAGAACTCTCTTCAATTTTCTGCAATTTATAGACAATAATGAGCCTTGTAAAATCCAAAGAGTTTACAATTACAAAGCATAAAGCTTATCTCACAAACCTACGCCTATTCTTTGCAAGTAGAGTTCTTCCCTGAAAAAAAAACAATATCAAACCAAGTCCTTCATCAATTTGGGCGTCCCAAATTGAAGTCCTAACTCAACATTGATTACGAAGATATCTTGTAATCTCCTCCTCAAAGTTGGCGCCCAAGAATGGGCCCACTTAACTCAGCCTTATAAAATATTGTCTCATACAAAAGTGTTAACTCCAAGAAGCCAACTTGGGTGCCCAAGGTGGGTCGAAGTCAATATTTGTTAATTGAAACATATCTCTCCATCAATTCATGCAAACAAGATGCATGATTGATCATCCCCACTTAACTAAATGTATCACCTGTTATCTATCATGCAACTCAAGTCATTAGTCATGCATTCTAAGTCAACTGAAGTCAACTAGTATTCAAATGAAACTAACTACATGCAACTGAAGATAATTGAACCATAACTGAACTGAACTCCATGCATGTAAACATTAATTCCAAACTTCTATGATCTTTACATTTATTATCGAAGTATTATCTTTCTCCGAACAATTAACTTAACTTAAGGTGAGTTCCACCTTACATGTGGGTGCCCCATGTGCTCCTATTTTGTAGGAGCTCTTCTTAGGAATCCCCACATGTTCCTATCATTTAGAATTAATTACAAATGTCAATTTACATGTTTATTTCATTCAAATTTAATCTCTTTCTAATCCTAGTGTTGGGGAACACTTTCCAAGGACTTAGGAGATACATGAAATAATGTTTAGGATTGCAATTAAATGGCATCCTATTCTCGACAAGAATTCATGGGAGTCTAAGACAACTTACCATGGGCAGATGATAAGGCAGGTTTTGACATAGAGCTAGACACAGGGGCGTACTATAGGGAGACAATTGAATCCTTCAGTCACAAAATTGACAAAATGCAACTACCATGCAAATCTCTAAGTGAAAACCACACTGTGGCACTTTTCAATCCTAAAATAATAAAAACAAAGGACACATCCAAAGGTGAAAACCTCTTTGAGGTGCCCAAGGATGAGGGATTCAATCTCCCCCTTAGTGCAATGCATCTAGAGAAGTTGGTAGTGCTAGTAGAAAAGGCCACTCCAGTCAATGTAGGAAGAGAAGAAGCACCCAAGATCACTTTCTACGTTGAATCCTTGTTGGATGAAGAACAAAAAAACCTAGCAGCATTCTTGAAAGAGCAAAGAACCAACTTTGCATGGTCATACACTAATATGCCAGGACTCGATCCAGAAGTGGTGGTGCATCATCTAGAAATCTATCATGAAGCCAAGCCAGTGAAGCAAAAATTAAGGAAGATGCACCCCTAGATAACACTCTTGGTGAAACTTGAGTTACAAAAACTTCTTAACGATGGATTCATCTGACCGATTGATTATCCTAAGTGGGTATCAAACTTGGTACCGGTCTTAAAACCCACTGGAGGCATCATAATATGCACATATTTTAGAGACTTAAACAAGGCATGCCTGAATGATTATTTCCCTCTTCCTAACATCAACCTCATCGTGGACTTAACAGCTGGGCATGAGATGCTATCACTCATGGATGGTTTTTCAGACTACAATCAAATCATGATCACCAAGTAGGATCAACAAATAACTACATTTAATTGTCCATGGGGAACATATTGTTGGAACGTGGTGCCATTTGGGCTAAAAAATGCAGGAGAAACCTATCAAAGAGAAATGACCCTCATCTTTCATGACATGATCCACAAAATAGTCAAAGACTATATGGATGATATTTTGGCCAAGTCAAAGAAAAGAAGTGAACACATAGAAGTCTCGAGACCCATCTTCGACAGATTTGAAGTATACAAAGTGAGGCTAAACCCGAAAGTCTTTGGGGTTACATCAAGGAAACTTCTTGGCTATATCATCTCACAAAGAGGGATAGAGATTGATCCAACAAAAGTAAAAGCCATCCTAGACATGGAACCATTGCAAACACTGAAGCAAATGAGAGGATTACAAGGAAGATTGTAGTCTATCAGAAGGTTCATAGTGCAATTATCAGATAAAATTCATCCTTACTCACATCTTCTCTATAAAGGAATAACTTACAAGTGGGATAAGAAGTGTGACAAAGCTTTCCAATAGATCAAGGACTACCTATTAACACCTCTAGTACTCATGCCGCCAATACCGAACAAACCATTGATCTTGTATATCTCAGCAACATCAGTAGTACTAGGTGCTCTTCTAGCACAACATGATGAAAATGGAAAGGAAAAGGTTATCTATTACAACAACAGGACCTTGGTAGGCTATGAAATGAACTATTAATCCATTGAGAAAGCATGCTTAGCAGTGGTTTTTGCTTCACAAAAGTATAAACATTACATGATGTCACATCAAGTCAAGCTTATTGCAAAGATCGACCCATTGAACTACTTGTTATCCAAAGCAACTCTCATTGGGTGAATGGTCAAATGGGTAATGATCTTAACTAAATTTTACATAGATTACATGGAGCACAAGGCAATCAAAGGACAAGTGATTGCAAACCAACTAGCAGAGGCACCTATCTATGCTGAGAACCCATTGATATTTGAATTCCCCGATGAATCAATGTTCCTTGTCAATCTAACAAATCAGTGGAAATTTTGTTTTGATTGATCATTCACCCAACATGGATCAGGAACATGTATCCTTTTCATCACCCCTCAAGGGGATTGCATTCCAAATTCATACATGTTATCATTTCCCTACACTAACAACATTGTTGAGTACAAATCCCTAATCACAGGTCTAAGGATAGCAATTCAATGGTAGATACAAGAGATGAAAGTCTATGAAGACTCACAACTGGTTATCAACCAAGTCAATGACGACTATCAAACTAAGGATGACAAGCTTACTCCTTACAATAAGATGGTAGAGAGTCTCAAAGACCTTTCCATAGATATAACTTTTGAGTAGATTCCTTGCATGAACAACCGAGCAACAGACACTATGGCAATAATTGGATCATTTTTAAACATGCCGCACAACATCCTTCAATGCAAATTCTTGTTAGAAAAAATTCTCATACCAACTTTTGAAATCCTTGAATTTGAATTTGCGTGTGTCATTGTTGGTCTTGGATCCCCGTGGTATCATGACACATTCATCTACCTAAGCAGAGGATTCCTCCCATCCTATATCACCTCTAACCTTAAAAAGAGCTTTGTTAAGAAGGCCTCCCGCTTTGTGATCCTAGGTGATACCTTATACTGCCAAAGCATCAAAGGGACATTACTACGATGTCTTAAACAAGAGGAAGCATTGAGTGCTTTAATAAAAGTACATGATGGCATATGTGGTTCCCATTCTAGCGGTATGACTTTAACTAAGAAACTACGAGGATAGGGTACTAGTGGCCAACCATGGAAAGAGAAGCCCATTAGTATATGCATAAATGTGTCCAGTGTCAACAGCATGGAGATCTAATTCATGCTCCAACTCAGGAATTACAACCAATGATCACACCTTGGCCTTTCTTGCAGTGGGGGTTTGACCTCGTAGGAAAAATCACTCCAACCTCATCTAATGGCCACAATATCATAATAGCCACAAAGTAATTTACCAAGTGGATTGAATCCATTCTTATGACCTACATAACAGGGAAGCAAATTGTCAAGTTTATCTTAAATTACCTCATCTCTCACTATGGTGTTTCACAAACTCTTATCTTAGACAATAGAACACCCTACAAGAATCGGGATGTGAAAGAGCTATGTCAAAGATTCAACATCCAACACCAATTCTCTACCCCATATTAAGCCCAGGGCAATGATCAAGCTAAGGCTACCAATAAGACCATTCTAAAAATCCTAAAGAAAATGGTCAATGAAGTTGGTCGTGACTGGAATCTAAAGTTAAATCTTGCTGTCTATGCCTATTGAACCAGTATCCACATGCCTATAGGTGCAACCCCTTTCTCCTTGACCTCTATGAATTAAAATCCATTTTACCTATTGAGGTCGAGCTCCCATCATTGCAAGTTTCACTACAAAACCTAATCACTGATGAAGAATACAAAATATCTCAGCTAAATGAGTTAAAATTATTGGATGAGCATTGTCTTGATGCCCTTAATCACTTACAAGTATATCAAAATTGACTGAAACAGAGCTATAACAAGAAGATCAAATGTCGGGCTTTCCAGGTAGTGGATCTTGCCCTAAAGCATAATCAAAAGAATCTTCCATATTAGGATAGTAAAGGAAAGTTTGAGCCTAATTGGTTGGGTCCCTTTGTCATCACAACAAGTTATGGATCAAGAGCATGCCAATTGTCAACACCTGAAGGTGAACCCTTGCAAGAACCAACCAAAAGCTTGCATCTTAAGAAGTTTTATGCCTTGTCCTCAAGGGTATAAATTTGAAAATACAAAATAATAAAAAAATGATCAAAATCCAAAAAATGAGAAAAAGGATTGAAAAAAGAAAAAAATCGTCCTTTAGTGAAAACCACTTCGGTGGCACTTTGGGCAAGTACCTAGGTGAACACCTAGAAAATGGGCACCTCGCATAAATAAAGCACCTCCATCTATTCTTTGGCTCTTTATCCTATCATTCTTGGCATCCCATCCATCTAGCACATCAGTCCTCTTATTTATTCCATCACCCATTTGCGTCCTTATCATAGCTTGATATTCTAAAGTATCGTATCCCCTTTTAGTACTACTTGGCATATTCCTAAGGTTAGTATGTCTTGTCTATATCAAGGTTGTCTGTTGTGTCATGTTGGGGGAAATTCATTCTAGATCGGATCGAGTTCTTATATATCTTAAGGTTATTTGCAATCACAATAGAAAATCCCAAAAAAAATCATAAAACTTCATCAAAATCCAAAAACATCCAAATCTTGTATAGCTAAAATCCAAAAACATTCAAAAATTGTAAATTCAAAACCCAAAACATCCAAAACATATCAACATCCCTAAAAAGGTTAAAACATCATAAATCCAAAAAAATGCGCCTTGTCAAACTACGTTGTCTTTGAGCTTGAACGTAGGCAAGGGAATCATTGATGTTCCCCTGAGACACCCTAGATTAGTCGTTTAGGAGTCCATCATAAAAAACTGGCATTCCATCAACTATTCATATCTCATCTTCAATAAGTCAAGTTAGTTGAACTATGCGGTCTCTGCGTGTGTAACGTAGGCAAGGCTAATCTTTGATCAGCCCCCAAGGCCCCTATGATAAGTCTTTTAGGTTAGGTTCTTGGTCGAAACTCAAAAAATCCCTAAACATTCATACATCGAAAAACCTCTAAACATTTGCAAAATCTTGAAAACACAAAAACATCGAAAAACATTCAAAAGATCTAAATAACATCAAATATCTCGGGAAAACCTAAAACAACGTCAAATAACCGAAAACCAAAAACATTCACATAAACTTTCAAAAGACCAAAAATAGCCTCAAAAAAATTTCAAAACACCAAAAAAATTGAAATATTCCAAAAAATCTAAAACCATCCATCTCATTTCACTTTCACCCACAATAAATCAATCACCACCTTCAACCTTTGGCGAAACAAATAGAAAGCAAGTATCGCAAGTCGTAAAGTGAGAACCTAAGTGTCAAAATCTAAAGTCTAGATCATAGGTAAACGAGTCAATAAAGTTTATATCAATGGCTTATCAAACATATCATCCTAATCAAAACACTTGATCAACATGTCTCAGGATGCATCCTTCCTGCGATGGACATTAGTATCAGAAATCACCTTAGCTAAATTAAATTGGCATGAGATATAGATAACACTGACTATTTGCCTTTGATCTTTTCTTATGATTTATCTTATTAACCCATTATGAGGACCTCTCGATGATTTCTATCAAAAATATTTAGAGAGAAAGGAATGGGGCATCAATCATTATCATTCATTTTTTGTGCTTGTGGGTACTCTTGTAAAATAATCTTGGTGCATACTTGCTTAGTTGTATGTAGGAAAGTTGTTTGGAGTACATTGTTGCTATTGCATATGCTCTGGTCCGATGCATTCTAAACTTCTAAACTATATTCTAACGAGGTTTTTGTATGTCAAGATGTGAATAAGAACTATCCTATTTGTTTGCAGAGTCAAAGTCCATTGCACTAGATACAATGTCGTCCCGGTTATATTAATACTTTGATGCATCATATTTATGTATTATATCAAAAATAAGGAACGACGAAAAATAGATACAAGCAAATCATCATTCATGCATCTCTCGTCACCATCTCTAATAAAGTCTTAGTAGATCATAGACTTGTTGGAATTTTATTGGAATCACTCATCAAAATCAAGGGTCAATCATCTTGTTTCTTCTATCTTCTCTCTGCGCTAACCTGGTATCATGACAATCAACAAAAACATCATCAATGCTTCCATCCTACATCCACAAATCATCAACATGCATACATCTCACATAATCATAGCATATCATAATACGAAAATAATATTTTACTGCACCATCATTATCATTTAAGCTGTGAATGAATAATATAGATTTGTTATTCTAAACATCTTAAATCGTTGTACACATATCATAAACATACATCACATTATCATATCATAAGCATGAACATCTGCATTATCCACACATAAATCTATATGCATACATCATCATCTCATAAAATTGCATAAGAAAATGCACAAAAAGAACATACATCATATCATCTGCATAAGCATAATATTTGCATATCATATCATCCATCCCATAACATGTCATGAAAAGATAATGAATAAAAGAAGTGCATCCATTCATTACATTGCATATCATATATATCATCACGTATCGCATAACATGAATAGAAGGAAACACATTCATTCATTACATTGCATCCATACACGATCACAATGCATCATATCACATCATATCAAAATGCATCCATACAGTCATAAAGCATAGAATGCATCGCATATCAAATCTGTATCATATCATATATAGATCAAAAATGGTGACTATCATAATACAATATATGAGTTAGTGTATGTATATCGATCAAAAGTACAATATCCATGAGGCTATCAATAAAAGAGCCCATGAATGTATATCTATATGAAAAATTGGGCAATAATAAAAAAAGTGTCTATACAAGCGGACTAGCTCTAATGGCTGCTCCCCTCCCTAGGTTGTCTCTCTAGCTGATCCTCAGCCTAGGGATGTGCTCCACTTCTCTATGAGAAATCTGGTTGTCTAATCGTTGCAAGTACATCTCGGTAGTAGTGTGTGTGATAATATGTAGCCTTGATTACAACCTTTCTGTATAAAAAGGCAAAAACTATGTGTCCTTGTGTTGCAGCCATCATAGCCTCTAACTGTTGGTGTCGCCCGATCTCCTGTGTCAATTGTATATTAGAGGTATGTCTGAGCTAACGCTCCTGATCCCTCTTGATTGTGACTATCTATAACTGTTTTCAGTCTTGGTCTCTCTCAATTGTAATAACCAATATCTATTGTCGAGCATAATCTCTCTCAACCATAAGCACTTGTATTTGTTGTTGTAGCTGTTGAATCTGAGCATCATAGGGATCTCGCCTGGGTGGTGGTTGTTGAGGTGGTTGCTACTACTGATGCAATGGGGGTGTACTTGGGATCCATCCATACTAATGTTGGCCATCCTATCTGTTGCCTCGTCCTCTGCCCTATCCATAATTTGGTTGCCCTTGACCTCTGCCTACACCCCTCCCTCTCGACCTCCCTCGTGGAGGTATACCTACTAGATTTGTCAATCGAGGAGGGGGTACGAACCATGCATCATAAGCAAGCATAGTCTGTGCATCTACATGTCCTTGGTCATAGGCCCATAGCTTCGTAACCAACTGTCAAAAGCCCTCAACAACCTCATGGGTTGGGATCGTATGTCCCCATGTTATCTCTCACGTTGACCTGGAAAAAATAACAATGTACTATTTCATAAAAATTGTCTATGTTTAAAGTTTTTATCCCCCTGAATGACAAAAGTGTCGCTATTTACGAAAGCATCTCTATATCTCAAATTCCAAACAATGACGCTTGATGCATTCAAATTGCAAATCGCGAACTGCATCGCCATTTGAACTTTGCTAACCCTAATCCTAAATTCCAAATTGTGAGATGTGTTGTTATTTGCACATGCGCCATGATTTGAAATCTGAAACCCTAAATTCAAATCGTGAACTACGTCGCTAATCACATATGCGTCGCTATAATTGAAATAGCGCCGTCAATTCTAAAAATAACATTGCTATATAGCGACGCCACCAAAATTCAAATTTCAAATTGCAATAAATGCACTCAAAAGTTAAAATGCAAGTCAAGTTTTGAATCACATACTAGTGGTCTTGTGCCTAGTGGCCTTTGGTACTCGCAAACCCGGTTGGAAATGTGTCGTGGGAGCACTCGTTGCACCATTTCATCAGGAGGTTAGAGCTCAAATTGCAAGAATTCTCTAAGGTATGAATGCACAAATGAATTGAAAGTGACCCTTCATCACCTATTTATGCCTACAAAATAGGGTTTTTTTCCCTAATTTAATCTTGAAGCTAGGGTTTTTCATCATTTTTTACCAATCTTGTCAAGTTGAAGCTTATTTTGCACCATTTTTGGCATGTTTTGCATCCCAAAGCCTTTTCGGACCCTTGGGGCAGCATTTTACCTTTGTTAAGAAATCAACCAAAAATTCAAAAAATTTGCCCGATTTCTCAAGGGAGCAGGGAACCAGCTTATTCCTTCCGCTAGGGCAACGGTGGGGCATCTAAAAATTAGAAATTTTTTATTTTTGATTTAAGCAATAGTTTTAATTCGCAAAAGCATCAGTCTTTGAACCAAAGTAATAGGTACCTCACTTCAAAGAGGGGAAATATGTAGACACTTAAAAATGTCTTGAATGATATCATACACTCAAATCAAGTATACTAACATCATTTTGTCTTGAAACCCATCCTCTTTTCGCTTAATTAATTGAATTTTCCTAGCTATTTAATTAATTGCATCATTTGCATTTATTAACCTAATTAATCTAATAAAGTTAATTCATCTTTTTTCATGCTAACACTTCATCCTATTAACTTAAATAAATCAATTTATTTAATTTAAATCCTTAAAGTCTTCTTATTTAATTAAATAACCCTAAGTTATTTAAATTAAATATCATTCCACTCTCCCCTTTTCATTAAATCGCTTTATTCAATGAAAATCATCTAAATCTCCTAAATTGCTTAATTAACATTGTTTTAATTGTCAATTATCTAATAAATCTAATTCCCCCCCACTTGCAAAGGAATATTCCTCCTTTGCACATTCCTTTGAAAGGGAATATTCCTTCCCTTTTTGCACAATTAAATTTTGTTTTAATTTGCTAAATATCTTTTTTCCCTCACCCATGAGAATATTCCAAAGAATATTCTCTCTCTTCACTCCTTTGAAAAAGGGGAATATTTATTTTCTAACAAATTTACTTGACTTCTTGTGCAAGTTAACTTGTGACCTCTTGTGCAAATTAAAAGTGTGTTTGTTTGGACGGAGGAGAACCCTTGATTAAATCTCATCATTGATTCTCATCTGTTGATGAGAATCCATGATCCATGCCCCCAACTTCCTCCATCCTTGACCATTGATTAATCTTTTTGATCTCAACCCTTCATTTTTCCTTTACTCTCCTATAAATAGGTCACTATTCAAAGACAAAGGGATCCATCTTTTAACATCAAATTTATGTTGTTAAAATTATTTGCACTTGCACTCACATTTAGCATCTTTTTTAGTTTACATTGCTTGCATAATAGCTTAGCTTCCATTAATGGCTTCCATGGTAACATAATGCATCCATTTAGTTTATTTGATAATTAGGGTTTGAATATTTTTAGTTTAAAACTCATTTAGGTTAGGCTTGCATACACCCATAGTAGTTAAAATAGCTTGCATCATGTTCATTTAGCTTTAAAATCATGTTTCATCACACATTTCTTATCAATTTCATAAGTTTTTTTTTCCATAAAACTGATTGGAACAAGCTCATTTATCCACGAGATTAGGAAAGGGTCATCGTTCCACATCAATGTGACACCACTCCCCCAATAGGATAAGTTTCAATGGATTAGAGTAGGCATTTTATAAACTCTCATAAGTTTAGCACGTTAGTTTTGATAAATGTTTAGTTTAGTTTATTTTGAATGATCTATATTGGATTGACGATTAGTGGCATGAATACACTTTGATTCTTCATGGTTCAAGTGTAGTCAACCCATAGCAGCAATTTTAATCCACAAAAGCATCGGTCTTTGAACCAAAGTAACATGTACCTCACTTCAAAGAGGGGCAAAATGTAGACACTTAAAAAAATGTCCCGAATAATATCATACACTCGAATCAGGTATATTAACATCATTTCATCTTGAAATCCATCATCTTTTGAATTAATTAATTAAATTTTCCTAGTTATTTAATTAATTTCATCATTTGCATCTATTAACGTAATTAAGCTAATTAGGTTAATTCATCCCTTTTCATGCTAACACTTCGTCCTGTTAAATTAAATAAGTCAAGTTATTTAATTTAAATCCTTAAAGTCTTCTTATTTAATTAAATAACCCTAAATTATTTAAATTAAATATCATTCCACTCTCCCCTTTTCATTAAATCACTTTATTTAATGAAAATCATCTAAATCTCCTAAATTGCATAATTAACATTGTTTTAATTATCAATTATCTAATAAATCTATTTCCCTCACCATAAGAATAGTTAGAGAATATTCTCTTTTCTCCACTCATTTGAAAAAAGGAATATTCTCTTTCATAACAAACTTGGAAGAGTTCATGTGCAAGTTAACTTACAAGACTTCTTGTGCAAGTTAAATATGTGTTTGTTTGAAAGAATGAAAACCACCGATTCTTTCCTTGATCCATGTGATCATTGATTCTCATCCATTGATTAGATTCTGTGATCCATGTTTCATCCTTCCTCCATCCTTGACCATTGATTAACCTTTTTAATCTCAACCCTTCATTTCTAATTTGCTTTCCTATAAATAGATCACCATTTGGAGACAAATGGATCCATCTTTTAACATCAAACCTATCTTGTTAAAATCATTTGCACTTGCACTCACATTTAACATCTTTTTAGTTTAAATTGCTTGCATAATAGCTTAGCTTCCATTAATGGCTTCCATGGTAACATAAAACATCCATTTAGTTTATCTAATAATTAGGGTTTGAATATTTTTAGTTTAAAACTCATTTAGGTTAGGCTTGCATACACCCATAGCAGTTAAAATATCTGCATCATGTTCATTTAGATTTAAAATCATGTTTCATCACACATTTCTTATCAGTTTCATCAATTTTCTTCCATATAACTGATTGGAACAGGCTCTTTTATCCACAAAATTGGGAAAGGGTTGTCATTCCACATCAATGCAGCACCACTCCCCCAATAGGATAAGTTTTAATGGATTAGAGTAGGAATTTTAAAAGCTTTCATAAGTTTGGCATATTAGTTTTGATACATGTTTAGTTTAGTCTATTTGAATGATCTCTATTGGATTGACATTTAGTGGCATGAATATGCTTTGATTCTTCATGGATCAAGTGTAGTTAGCCCATACTAATTCGTTAGTCACAACTCTATCATGGGCCTTTGCCATATCTAGCTTGATGAACATAGCCTTTTCCTTGGAGGACGCCATAGAATGAATAGTTTCAGTAGCAATGACCACCCCATCCAAAAAAATTTGATCTATCATGAAATCACTATGTTCCTCAGAGATAATCCAATTGAGCCATCGCTTCAATCTTTCAACAATCAACTTGGAAATGATTTTATTAACCACACTACAAAGGGAGATAGGACAAAATTGACTCAGCCGATCTGCCCCTTCATATTTGGGAATGAGAGCAAGGAAGGTAGAGTTCAAAGCCCTCAACATCTATTTATTCCTTTGAGATTCACGAACCACCTCTAATAAGTCCAACTTAATGATATCCCAAAATTCATGGAAGAATTCAATTGAAAAGCCATTAGGGCATGGGGCTTTCCCTTTCTTCATCTGGAAAACAATCTCCTCCAGTTCTTCCATTGAAATATCACCCAAAAGATGCTTATTCATCTCCCAAGTGAGCAAGGGGGGTTACAAGACAAAACAAGGTTTTCTTCTGCCAAAACATCTTGAGATTCCTCTCTAAATAAAGAAGAAAAGAATTGCAAAGCTTCTCTAGACATATCAGACCAAGAAGATAAATGCTCACCTCTGTCATTTACAAGAACAAGAATAGAATTACCATGTTGCATGGTTTTCACCGAATTGAACAAGAAAGCAGTGTTCTTGTCCCCCTCATGTAACCACTCAACACATGCCTTTTGTTTCCAATAAATTTCCTCGCGCAACTCCCACTCTTCTAGAACTTTCAAATCCCTTGCCTCCTCCCTGATTAAAACCTTTGAAAGAACAAACTCCCTTATCTCCCGGGTAATGATATCTAGGTTAGATTAAGCAACAATCTTAGCACGAAAAATATTTCCAAAACATTGCATGTTCCACTATTTAAGCTAATACTTCAAATATTATAGCAGTTTGGAAAACAAATACATAGTAGTGCCATGAGCGGGTCTCCCCATCCACCACCAATCAGCCATATACTCCTGCAAAGAAAGATCACACAACCACATAAGCTAGAATTTGAAAGAGGGGGACCAAGTAACATGAGATGAAGTAATAGATAATTTAATTGGCCAGTGATCCTAACCCCTCCAGTCCAAAATCTTAGAACAAGTAGACCACGAACCTCCAATCCAGAAATAGGAAACCAAGAAAGGTCAAGTCTCTCAGTAATACAATTATCCCCAGTCTCCCATTGTTCCAAGTAAACTGATCATTACAAGGCTTGATGTAGATCAACAAGATTCAAGGCATAAATGTTATCACATAGCAGAAAAGCAGAGGGTTTCAACCTTGCAATACCACCCTTCTTCTCATATAACTCTATAATGACATTGAAATCACAAGCAATAATCCAGGGGAAAAATGGAGCAAGGCTCCATATAAAATTGATATGAGACCACAAGTGCTACTTACTGGGAAAATTAGTAGGCGCATAGATATTTGACAGAAGAATAGTTTCCCCCGTCTCTAGGCTTGAAGCAACCGCAGAGATAGAAGACTTTGAGGACATTCATCGAGAGGACGAACATTCAAAGGGTTCCATAAGAAAGCCACACCCCAACACTACCATGAGCCCCAATACATTGAAATTCACCCCACCCCCACACTTTCGGCAACAAACCAACCATACTCTCAATAGACCACTTAGTCTCTTGTAAGAAAAGGACATCAAGAGAGTGAATTCTCACCAAATCACGAATAGCTTTTTGTCGAGGGTCACCGTTCAAGCCCCTTACATTCCAGGATAGGATTATCATTTCAAAGGGGTAGAGAAATGAGAGTCCAAAGTCTTAACAGATCCCGACTCCACTAAAGTCTCCCCCATCATCTTGATTTTCTCTAAGTCCTTATTTCTCCCAATCTTGGAAGATTTCTCAACAACCCCTTTTTTTTGGTATTTCTAAAGAAGTCCCAACATGGGAGAATCCTTGCTACCTTTTACCAAATCAAACCCCATTTTCACCAATGGATTAGGGGTCTCTCCCTCCCCCAACTTCCCATCCACAAGAGTCTCAGCTCTCCTAAAAGCCACCACACTAAGATCCGTGTCCATTTGTAAAGCACCAACCTCCTGCATAGCCTGAGTGTTATCTGGAATAATGCTCTCCTAAACCACTTTGAAAACACCCTGATCCATAATCATCAAACCTGAATTCACCTCCTGTTGACTGAGGTCTTCCAGAACCTCAAACCTATTGAAAGTATCACCTTCCCGTCTCTCCTTAAAAGTCCTTTTTTTACCACAATTCCTATTATGAGCATTAACAAGAGTAAAATCCTCTGCACCTA
Organism: Sequoia sempervirens; assembly: GCA_007258455.2. Lineage (NCBI taxonomy): Eukaryota > Viridiplantae > Streptophyta > Pinopsida > Cupressales > Cupressaceae > Sequoia > Sequoia sempervirens. Next base: position 211,395 of record VDFB02287638.1, read on the forward strand.
CAACCACACTAGGATGGGAGCCTTTCCTTTTTCAACCTTAGGGGGATTGTGAGGCGGCTGAGACTCAAAAGAATTAGACCTTGGGCATCTTCACTAAAAATTCCCATATTCATGACATACATGGCACCGAAAGGGAAATGTCTCATAATCTAGCTGTTGCACCCAAGAATATGAACCCACACAGATTTACAAGGAATCTGGAAGAGGGTTACTTAAATCAATCTCAACACAAATACGAGCAAATGTCATTACCTTTCTATCTTGAGTTTGTTGAGAAGGATCCATTGGTTTCCCCAACATCGAAGCAACCCTATGTAAGATGTCATTGTGCCAACATTCAACTGGAAATCTAGGGAGATGCACCCACATTGGAACCCAGTTTTTCAACTCCTCTAAAGGATCAAAACCCGCATGGCAGGGTTTAATAAATAAACCAATTTGGTCAAGTGGAAATAAGGTCTACCCTCGAACACTCTATTGCGATCTTCCATGCAGTTGAAAACCACCATGAAATAACTATTTTCCAACATCATTATTTCCATCTCACCCTCTGGAGACAAGGTCCGATGAGCCCATGACTCCAAAAATTAGAGTGAAACCCTTATCCCCAAGAATTTGCAAATCAAGGCATGCTTCAAGAAATACTTGATATCCTCTACAATTGATTCTGATTGAATTACCGACACTGGCCTATCCTTGGATTGTTCCAAGAAACCATTGATTTTCATAATTCAAGAACCCCCAGATAGAAAAAATCCTCCATTCCCTGAATCATTGGAAAACAAATTGTTATCAAATACCCTCGTTGAATGAGTAGGTGAAGTCGCCCCAAATGCAACACAAAAATTTAAAGAGAAATTAACCCTTGACACCTCCCCCAGAGCCATAGCAAAGGAAACCAAAATGAACCCCTTCCCAAACTAGGGCCAACCACAAAATGGATAAACCTGGCAGAAAAAGAAAGCCCTTGAACTCACTCCGCTAACACCAAGCACCAACAAATAGCTAAAAATGAAGAATAAAAAGCAACGGTACCGAATAAAATAAATGTTTCCCCCGAACAACAATCCTCCACACCATTCAATGCCCCTAACCCCAGTAGCAAACACCTGACACGCACAAAGAAGAATTCCCAAAGGCCGAGCAAGCACAAACAGGAGGAACGACTAGGGCACACGAGCCCTATCCCACGTTGCTACCATGCACAATAGCGCAACTCTCTCCATCCTTTCCCGACTCAAATATCACGATGCAAAAAATTATTTACCTTAAGGATTAACTAATTAAATCCCTACTTCAAAGCCTTGTTTGAATTTAGATCCATCAAATCTTAACCTCCACATATGTATCTTTTTTGAAAGCATTGGACTAGGTTGGACCAATGGTTCACGAGCATTAGCTTTTTCATGAACGTCTAGCTCCATTCCTTTCTCTTTCAATTCCTTGGGCTCATTGATCATGGGGGAAGTTACCACCTTCTTAGGTTCTTCCATAAGTAGAATACAATCACCTTGTACAAATGTTTGTCTCTCAAGATGCTCATTAGTATGGTTTGACTTTTGACAAGAATTAGGGGTTGCAATCTAGCTACACCCATTTCCAATTTTCTAGAAGATATGTCATCACTAGGTGGTTGAGAAATTCCTTCTAGGCATACCTCTATCTTAGTATGGTCATTTTCCTTGGTTGTGTCGTAAGGGAAATATGGTATTTGATTAGAAAGCATAACTCAAGTAATTATAGTCTAAAAACACTAAAAGATTAGAAAGATTTGATCGTTATAAGCCATACTTAATGAAATCAGTTTGTTAAAGCTTCAAAGATTTAATCTAAAGTAATTGAAATGTAATTCAAAGACAAATAAACCAAAGACACAATGCAAACCTTCAATTTGTGATGTGGATTGCTCAAATTGTGCATAATCCATTATTGCAAAAGTTGAATTGATGTGATTCACAAAATGGGGTTCCCAATTGCTTCAAGATTGCTCAAGAATTCAAGAGTGTGCCTATGCTTATACAAATTTTGAATGATTTTCATGATTGAAAGGCTTGTTTTATAGATTTGAGAAATTTTGATCAATTGTCAAGATTGAATTTGAGGATCAATGGAAGAGAGGAAATCAAGGAGATGAAGGAAAATTAAATGATGAAATGGAATGAGAGCCCAAAATATCCCTATTTTCATGGAAAATTGGTTGAAAATATTTTGATTTGGGGGGAAGAGGGTATTTGAATTTAAATTGGGAATATTCTCTTTTTGAAAAAAGAATATTTTTTGTGCAAGTTGGAGGAAAATTAGTGGATTAAATAATTATGAAAATTATTTAATTGTGAGGATGAGGGAGACTTAGGGTTTAATTAAATAATTGAAAATTATTTAATCATGAGACGGAATTAGTAATAAATAATGAATTATGATAAATTAATCAAATAACCTTAATTATTTAGTTAATAAAGGAATAAAAGTAATTTAATCAAATAATTATAAATTATTTAATTAAAATTGAGGAAATAGTGAATAATGAGGAAAATGATGTTAATAGGTGAACTCGAAATGTGTGATACGTTCGAACAATTTTAGGTGTCTACATTTTTCCCCTCTTTGAGACAATGTACCAATTACGTTGTTTCAATGACTTGATATGCTTGAATTTTTTTTTTTAAATTACGTGATGCCCCACTGTGCCCCAACAAATGAAGGATGGTAGGATACCCCCTCGAGAGATTGACTTATAAAATTATTTTTTGGGCTGGAATCGTGATAGAATGACATAATTAGGTTTGTTGAAAAAAGGAAAAAAAATTAAGTCTTAGGTAGGCTAGGAATTGATTAAGATCGATAGCCAAGTTTAAAATTTGAGTTATAGGGTGAAAACCCAGGGTTTGTTAGGAAAATATATGTATTTGGGTTCATTTCAACCTTATTTGCACACTTTGAGTTGAGAGAATTCAGCTTTAAGCCTTCACATCCCTTCTCACCCCTTCGTGAGACCTGAGCACAATGACACCAATTGTACGAGCACCACACCGTGCAACACACAGTAAGACAATTTCAATAGCCAACTGGAGTAGGGCCCCGATATGTACCTAATTATTGTTTCCCTGCATATATTTTTAGGTAGAAAAAGGTAGGCTAGAAATTAGGCAAATAAATGTGTTGTTCTATGAGCAATGCTTCTATAACCCGACACACACTTTTGTAGCCTGACATGATGCTTTTGCTAATAGCGTCACATTACAACAAGTACGTTGAGGTATAGAAATATTGCACCACATTTTATTGGCCCATGTCAATTCTTTTGCTTTGTCTCACTTTTGCAAAAGAGGCTTGCTTTTGACTAGCATCAAGTGATGCTTTTGTTCCTAGCTCATTTAGACTTCAATTTTTTTGCAAATTGCAAAAAATGATGACATGAGCATTATGCTTGTAGGTTGTGTTAGACCTAATCCTATCATGGGAGCAGAGGCCACAAGTGTTGGAGTGGATGACCAGTTTCACAATGATTGAGATTGAGTTTATGAGTGTAGTTGGTCTATACTACATAGCTTACATGCCAGAGATTCAAGCTCATCTAGCCCTGATGACAACTCTGGTTGAGCAGTGGAGGTCAAAGACATCTTCTTTCCATCTACCCATAGGATATGCCACCATTACCCTAGAGGATGTCTGGCAGATTCTGAGGGTATCCATCCATGGGGAGAGGGTCATCTATGATATGAATCGAGGCTATGAGGCTCTAGAGTGAGTCTTTCTAGATGATGATCTATAGAGATTGATGATGGGAAATTCGACCTATGGGACTACATTGACACTGTGAGTGATGGCACCGTCATGGTCGTATGACTCATTTGTGATTAGATCATGTCTGACTCGATCTTCACAAAGATTTAGTGTTGGATGGGGAAGGGTCCTTGAGGAGGCACGTGCCTTTGCCAGGGACCATGCATCCTAGCAAATCTATACCACAATATGCATCAGGTGGTATATAGGGTAGCGACCATCTTGCTAGTAGGACTTAAACTCCTACATATTTGGGCCTGGGAGCACATCGGAGTGCTTTGACCTATTGGAGAGATACAACAAGAGGTTGTATGGTCGATGGTTTATGGCTATGAGGCCATGCTCACTTATTGGTGCATGGGTGATCTAGACCATTAGATGTGGTAGATCGATGATATCACAGAGTTTACTTAGAGGTCGTGGTTATAGATCGAGGCCAAGGATGATGATGGGAATCATTTGACATGCTACTTACATACTAGGTGGCTCATAGGTTAGACATAGCATATCTTGGAGAGATACCTTCCTAATAAGGTCAAGAGGTAATTCAGTGAGTAGCATGAAGTTTCGATGGATGACTACCATGCAATGTTTTCCTAGAAAGTGAGAGAGATTACAGATTAGGGGCCTATGCCCTCAACTTAGCCAGCATTGACAAATTTTGATTAGTTGGCCCAAGTTCAGTGGATCTGGGCAGATGGTGCAGTAGATCTAGGCACCACCGCAGACTACGATGCATGGTGGGTCCCATGTCGACCCTTAAGATTCATAGATCCAGATGAAGTTGTTGTCAATGGTAGGAGGCATCGTGAGGGCAAGATCGAGAGACAACATAGATAATGATAGAGGGCCAAGGAAAAGGTGCTTGTAGTGTAGGATAGAGGATAGGGACAAGGTCTATAAGGTCCACCTTAGGTGCCAACACAAGGCCAACTTCTAGTATAGGTAGTGGCCATAGCTAGGGTCCCAAGTGACGGAGGAGTAGATGAGTAGAGGCTTTGAGTTGATCTTCAGGAGTGTGATCAAGCATGTAGAGAGCGGGACAAGTATAGGCAGGAGCGAGATAGCTTGATGGTATAGTTAGCTATGATGAGGACTGAGAGAGACAAAGATCTATTGGTGACAATAGGTAGAGGTTCAGCTTGCTCAGGTCACCACAAAATGTGACTATGAGAGGAGAATGCATAATTGATCCAATTGAAGGCTTAATTAAGTACAATTAATTAAGGGGATGCAAATAGAGTGTGAAAATATAAAGGTGTACATTTTTCAACGCTACAATTATGCTATTGAAAAGGAAATTTTCATTTCCCTATTTTTGGAAACTTGTGTTATTCTCTTTCTAGTTAAAACTTAGGTGAAAAATGTTGAGTGAACATTGGATATGTTACATGCGGTATCAGAGCTACCAGGTTCAACACTTGGACCTATGAGCTCATTATGCAAGTTTTCCACAAACATTATTAGTGGTTAATGTTGAAAATTTTGTATGCTAGGATGGCAGGGGAAAAAGAACAAGGAAAACAGTAAGGAAGCCAATTTCCCAAAACTTGTCTAACTTTGGGACTAGGAAAGAGTTGTCCTCATAGGTTAAAACTTCTAAATTAACAACTCATAGAAATATTCCCTTGGGTTGCGGAAGGAATGCACTTGGTTTAGTAAGAAGGTTATGGATGAGTACCTACAAGTACATCCAACTTTTAAAATTGTTTTAATTGACTCTAAGGGTAAGAAAGAACCCAAAGAGAACCCTCTTTCTAACAACAATTTGTAGTTGCAAGGAGTCAAAGATTATGTAATCCACAAATATGATTAATGTCTATTGATATAAATGCTAAATTGGAGAAACTAATTATTAGCTTAAACTAAAAACCTTTAGGTGAAGTAGAAAATTCAACATATTGCAAATCAGAACCAACTAGGGAGGTATCCAAGAGGCAAGACAACCTTTTGTCAATCCTGATTTAAACTAGATTAAAATCTAGCAATGATAATTGAAATCAAGAATGAAAGTTGGTACCTTAGAGTAAAGGTCAGAGACCATAATGGGTAAAAAAGGAAGCAACTCATAAAGGTAAAGATGAAAACTGACATGATCCCACCAACCAGAATGGACATGGTCAATTTGGAGTCAAGACTTGAAAATGAGAAAATAAACCAACTAACCCTTAAAATATACGAGGTTACGAAAAAGATAAAGCTATCAATAATTTTGGAAAAAAATTCTTAGAGAAGTAGGTTGCAAGGAAAAAACTTGGACAATAAAGTGGGCTAACCAAATAAAACTTCATGTAGAGCAGTGTTTGGTTGATGTTCAGATTGAGCTTCTAAGTTTGACAAATGAAAGTAAATCTGTGTTAGTCCCTTTATGATCATTTGAGGATGTTCCGGGGGTAAAATTAGATATGAAGGAGACTATGTTGCCAAATCAAAAGAATAATTGGATAACCTTGGGAACAAAATGTATTTGTAAGCTATATTGAGTGAGGATAAGATAAGGCAAGTAACAATCATTCAACTGTAGAAAGCTAACAAGAAGAAAATCGTTACAATCAATTTGGAGAAAATAGATGAATGCCAAGAATTCAAGTTTTAAGAAGATTTACTGTTAAATACGAGTCTCAAAAACACCAAGGAGGGAAAGAAGAGAAGTATATGGATACAAATATGTACCCTATTCAATAGAATTTGATGATGTATTATGAGTCTGAGGAAATTTTGAATTCTCCATAGACATGGTTCTCAGATTAAAAAAAACCTTATATCCAAAGTTTTGTACCCATTGATCACAACAAGGTTGTTGGAGTTGAAGGATTAGCTATAGAAGCTATTAGTGAAGGATTTGAATGGTTAGGGAAAAGTCAGAGGCCTTGATCAAGTAAAAGAGAAGTAACTACAATATAATTTTATAAAGTTCTTGATTTGGAAGATCAATTGATGGCTATCATTGATGCCTTGAGAAAAAGACGGGTAGGATGTTAAATCAAGAAGGGTGAGTTATTACCTATAAGTTTAGGAGATTGAAGATATATGAATGAAACCATGCTCCACATGGTATCGAACTAGCACCAATTGTTCATGCTTGGTAACTATGTGTGCATTAATTGTTTGGAAAACTTTTAGAGATAAAAAAAGACTAGTATAGTCTAAAGTATTGATTACCTAACCAAATATAAATGTTCATAAGAGGAGATGACTTGAGCTAAAATTGGACTATGACTTTTAAATCAATTATTTCAGGCGAGAAAAACTAATTTGCGGATTCCCCAATATCAAAGGAGGCATATCTCCTCGACAATAACTATTCATTATATATTCAAGAATCAGGTGTGACAAGAGTCTAAGGAAGATGTTTCATTTAATTCAAGTGGACTACTGAGAATCAAAGGAAGAACCTAAGTACTAGAATCCAAGGAGTTAGGGAGTATAGTGCAATAATAAGTTTAATCAATGCCATATTCTAGACAATCTGGAATGACAAAGTTATTGACTAATGTGAAACCAAGAAATTGGAGAGAGATGACGCAAGGTTTGTAGAAAGTTTTTGGAATTCCATAGGGTGAAGACAAGATGTCATCACCTAGCAGGACTTAAATTCCCATAAAATTCTATAGAAGGAGTGGTATATCATTAATATTATTTTTTATCTTCCTATGCCAAGGACTTGGCATAATGTTATTTTGGTAGTGGTGGAAAGGCTCACCAAGGTAGCCAATTTTATATTTGAAAATTTGACAGGTAGGGCACTAGTCATAACCACTAATTTATGCAAGAAGTATTTTGGTTATGTGGTGTTCCTAAGAAGGTTATCTCAGAATGGATGCGCAAGTAAAGTTAAGGATTTAAGTAGACCATATCACCTCATTGAAAATCTCAATTGAATATAAGCTCAGCTTATCACCCTGAGATAGACTACTCAGACAAAAAGGGTAAACTAAGACTTGGTGGATTTGTAGAATATTCCCATTACAAATAATTTCTATCATTTCATTATAAAATTTGATCTATTTGAAACATTATAAGGAAGGAAGGGCCAAATTCCTATAAGCTTGGATAAGCTAGGAAATAGGATTAGCCTTAGTCTGGAAATGTTGTTAGAAATGGAAGAGTAGATTAGGATGATCAAGGAAAGAAATAAGCGGAGAAGAATGATAAGAAAGAAAACTTTGTTGATACAAATCATGAGTCAAGGGGTAGTATTAAACTCGAGATTGAAAGGTGTCTAGGGAGAATATTATGCTCGAGATGGGCAGTAGTCAAGGAGTAGTACTATTATGCTTGAGATTGATAGGTGTCCAGGAGTAGTACTAGTATGCTTGAGATGGACATTAGTGCTATTGATGGTTGTTCTTGATTTTTGATTTGTCTGATGGTGTAAAAGTTTGGAGAAATGGATGGGACCCACGGTGTAGTGTATAATGCACCAGCATTCCTTTTCTATTTAGGATTTCACTAAGGGCAAGTGTGTGTTAGCCAAAGTGAATGTGTTTTCTAATCATTGCGGTATATGTGATATGTATGAGCCAGTCACTATTGTACTTATGATTTACATATGAGTTGTTATTAATGTACTTATGATGTATAGCTCTCAAGAGAGAAAGTTTTCTTGAAGTACGCAAAGTCATCCAATGCGTTAGTAGGGTCACTCAGTGCAAGGTCTGGTAAGGATTGTAAAGGGAAAAGCTATGTGAGAAGATTATTTTAAGATTAATATAAATTTACCTATTTCTTACATGACATTGAAAATTGAAAGTGAAACCTTTATATGACATTATCTACATGCTATGATACTTTACATCATTGGAGACGATGATTCTTAGGGGGAGGATATGTTACACCCCATTTCTAAGTTACGAAATACTTTTACTTTTACGAGCATATACATTTTAATGCAAGATTATGACTTTAATATGTTTAGTGAAATGTATGAATATGCATTATGATGAATTACTCTTTAAATTCATCAATGATGCTTATGATATATGATGAAGATGATTTATATGTATCAACTGACTATGTACATGTTGCACTAAGTTGGATGCAGGAAAGGTTAAAACCTTCAAAGGGGAGGGAGAGTATCACGTAGGAGAGGAGTTTGGTATGGAAATCATTTGTATATCTATCTGAGTAGATGCACACAGGCACTGCACTAGGTAGGGTAACCTTGTTGAGTCAATTTAAGTTCAGTTTCGATATGTGTTAAACCAAGTTGATAGCTTTATGGTTGTTAGATAATGAGATGTTGGGAAATAGATCCTTAAATATTAAGGGGGTATTTTATTTATTCGCGTCTTTCCCTAAAGGAATTTCATTAGGAAAGAGATCACAAGGTGTAAAGATTGACTTTCAACCTCAATGGTGAGTCAATCAGACTTGGATCTTAGTCCTTAAGAATATAGGACAGATTTGAAACCAAATTAGAATGATTTGTAATGTTCAAACTAAATGAATTATAAGACCTAATACCTAAAATGCAAATTCCCAAAAGTACAAAAACTAAAATCACAGTTTGCAAGCAAATTTGAGAAGGGTTAGAACACATTCACCTATCACCAAAAGTTGGTTTTGAGACTTGTTGAAGGATAAGTTTTCCCCTGGGCGAATGGGTCCTGGTTAGGGCTTATGAAAATACTTTTGATAGTCCTCTGATGCTAGATTTTAGCTTCTATTTTGTGCAGGTTCCATTGTTGAAAAGATGAAAATAAAGTCTAAAACTTAGTTTCTATGGCCTGACAACAATGATGACAACTTATGCAACAATACAAAATTGATCCTTAAGATCTTCAATTCCTCTTTAACCTGTAATATGCACATGCACAAAGAGAAGAAAAATTGTTTTGTTTGAATGGGGGTTTGCCTTAGTCAAACCCCAAGTTTGGTAGTTAAACCTTGATAAAAAGATAATGACAAATGGAGAATGAATTGATGAATAAACACTTGCCTGTTACAACTCACCAAACCTTCAATGGCTTCCCTTAGAGGATTGAAGACAAACACATCTCTCAAGGAACTTGATCTTGCTCTGCTTGATGGATTTGGACACTTGAAAATGATTGGATGCTTTAGGATCAACAATGCATGTTAGCCTTCATAAGATGACATGAACACACATAAGCTTGAACATGATATTAGGATATTGATTGCTGCAAAAAATGACTGATAAATCTGCTCTTGAATGCTCTTCACAATAATATTTTCTCATAGGAATATTCTCATAAAGTGTGTTTCATTTTTGAATTGATAAAGAGACTATGTATTTATAGGTTTTTATCTTTTTAAAAAAAAATTAGATTCCAAAAGCTGACAATTACAAGTTGAATTTGAATCACTAAAATATTGCCAAAAACATATTTTAAAATGGGCCTTGGGACTTAAACGAGACCCATTCACCCTTGGGAAAATGAGTCCTAGCTTATAAATCCAAGACACACATGTTCTAATGTGATTAAATTATTAATTGCATTAATTAATTATCGGTTCCCCTTTCAAAAAACACGATAAATAAGGCTTTGGAATGCATAATTTGGAAAATTAAAAGCTTAATTAAGTCCAATAAATTAAGGGACCTGTTAATAAATATTTAACTAGCTCCCTTCAGGTGTATTTTTCCTCTATGTGTCGGCCCGTGCATCGCAAAGTCAGCTCGACCTTTTATCTAGGTTTTGCTCTGCCACTCCACATGTCTACTCCTCGCAACCCCGAGTCTCTGCATTCCTTCACATTCTAGGAAACTCTGCTATGCTTCACGTGTTGTGGCTGTGGGATACTTTTGATCATGCTTTCTTACTGTCTCATCGGGCTCCGCTCGGGTGCCACGAAGCCCTCATTCCTAAAAGGTTTTGGCGGGCCCCATGGTTGCTATCTGTGGTGTACACTTGCTACGTGTCTGCCATTCACAAATCTTTCAGCACAGGGATGAAGTAGCAACTGCGGGCAGCGAAATGCTGCCACGCGTCTCTTTTGCATTGTATGGTAATCGTTCCCTTTATTGTTGATGAAGTGTTTGGCCCATTCGACACGTGTAGCGTTAATGCAAGTCCTTAATGACAAAAGAAAAGGGTTCATACAGGCAGCGAAAGGCTGCCATGTGCCTAGCCAACGAATCTCATACTCGGGCGATAGACTAGATGAACCAAATGATGCTATTGGCCACTGTGTGTCATAATCATTCGCACAAGAGGGTGACACTTGTTTGATCGGGCCTAGCTGGGACAACCGCCATCATTTGCAGAGGATGCACCTGTGCCTGGAGTGACCAAATGCTTGGTTCCAGATTGATTTTATTGCAATGACTTTGGGAATATTATGATTCCTGCATCATTACCAGGGGATTGCAAAATCTTTTTTGTTGCTACTCTTCGAAGCGGTGGGAAGTTTTCCTACTATATATACTTTTCTCTGTTATGAGAAAAGGGTCCAGAATTTAAAGGAAAATATTGGTTTTAGTAAAAGACACCAGGGCTTTATTGTTGTTTTATGTTATTGCAAAAACTCTCAGATTATGCCAATTGTTTGGCCTTTATATTTTTTATGCTATTTGATCAAATTGTAAACTGTGATTTTTATTGTCTGGACATTTCATTTAAGAACTTCTATATATGTTGAATGCAAGTTTGCTGACCTAGACCATGTCTAATGACTCTTCTTGGCAGTAGGAATGTATGAAATATTATTTTATGTCAATGAATGGATTATCTATGCTATAATCTTAAGTTTCTAATGTTCTGGAACACTACAACACCATTCAGGCCCTTCAATCTATGATTTATCATGCCTATCATTAAGTATTGGTGCATCGCCTTAGGTTAGACTTTATTTTATTATATATGTTTCCTTTTCCCTTTCAAACCCCCATTATAGAAGAAGTTGGCTTCTCTAAAAATCTGGAGGTCACTCAGTTCAGCGCAAAAGGTCCCCCATAAACTGAGTTTCTCATAAAACACTGTTACCTCGTCAAATTTTGATGTCAACAGTTTGTTTCTTTTTTTGGCATGCCCGGTGGGACCGAGCTTAAATGGAATTGCATTTTAGAAGGGTGTATGAGCCATCGGGCTGTAACTAGATCCCAAACCGCAGGCAACCCCAGTTTACTAGTACCTCCACTGGGAACGATGCGAGTCGCAAATCAGTTGGTAACAGTTCCATTCCTGCCACTCATTTCTCTCACCATGCTATCGGTCGCCAACAGAAATTACGTGGCATGGGATGCCGAAAGTCCACTAGTAGCCTCGGTAGCACGTGTTGTCTAGAGCATTATTCCGATTTCAGCCATGAAAGCTATACCCAAATTTACTAGAGATGGCTCAAGAACACCAGCAAAATATTTGTAGGATGTGGCAGACCTATGTTTGGTACACAAGATTATAGCGCATAATGTAGCTCTGAGGCTTCTCGCCGCATCTTTTAAAGGCAAGGCACTGGATTGGTACCGAACATTGTCACCTAGTACTATTCGCACTTGGGACGAGCTCGAAGATCTGTTCTATGAGAGGTTTTCAAATGATGGAGATCATTCTTCACTATATTATCAACTATCTGTTATAAAACGAGCCCCCAAGAGGCTTTGACGGACTTTAATGCCTGATTTCACACAAATTGGCAAAGGATTCTTGTTACTATATGCCCGACTCCCGAGTTGGTGTTCATATTTTATCTAAAGTCCATCAATTATGATATTTCTGTCATGATCAAGTCTTTGGGAGGAGCTACTCTACCAGATTCTTACGGTGTCGCTATCAAAGCCGAGAATCATTTAATAGATTGTGGAAAACTGCCTCATCGACTTATTATGCCGATATTTCTTGAAATATCAATCACCGCGCAAGAGGTTGCATAAACTAGCGCGCCTGCAACTTCCCAGTCAATGTACATATATGTGACAACCCCACAAAATTTAGCCTCTACATCAGGTTCTTCCAAAGATGAAATGAGCGACCTCAACGAGATGTTGCGAACCATGACAAATGATATAACCACTCTTAAGTGGAACCAATCAACACCTCTGAAGCCTGCATATCAAAACTATCAAGGTGGGCAGTCCTCTTATTAGCAGAATCAATACTAGGGCACGCCTTGCACTAATCCACCACCTCTGACCGCAAACCAAATGGTGTTGGTGCTTACACCGTTGACGAGCACATCCCCAAGCTCGAGTAGGGAATTAACCGTAGGGCAGAACAACCTTATTGATGATATCAATCTGTGGTGCTTCCCTTGCAGCGATACACATATGCCCCTGAACTGTTCACGTGACAACTTACAACAAAAGGTGGTAGAGCAACGCAGCCAATGCGCGACAACAGAACATGGAGGTTATATATATGCCTCACCACAAATGGAGAGTGTGGTTCTTATCGCACAAATGCAAGGAATGTCTTTAGAACAAGAGTCTGATATTGCTCCTGATCATGCACTTTTTATCTTGGATGGAGGAAGAAGAAACGGTGTTTGCTAATGACGCATTCATATCCAAAACAATGCAAGTGCAGTCTGATTATAATACGCACTCAAAGAGGAGATTTACCGATGAATCAATTGTTCCGCATCCAGCCAGCCTACAACTCAAAGGTGTTTTCGATCAGATTCCTGGTACTTCTACCACCCTGCTACCATCCCAACCACGGAAGGAAATTATTATAGCAAGAACCAAGGAGTAGAAACCTCTGAGCTTGTCACCTTTTAATGTGGTAGAACAATTGAAGAAATCATCTGCTAATATGTCTCTATGGGACATTCTATCTATCCCAAAGCAAAAGACACTATTACAAAAGGCGCTTCAAGAAGAGGTCAACCCGACACCAACAGAGTTGTTTGCAAGTGCAGAGGTTGTTAATCAAATACCGCCGGCTAAAGTCTTTACAAACAATACAAAGGAATCCCCTGTTGAGGTTAGGGATAAGTTAAAACCCCAACCCTTCTTGACTCTCATCATAGGAAAGAAGTTATTGCACAATGCTATGATTGATTCTGGCGCTAGTACCACAGTAATGCTTAAACAGATAGTCAAATCTTTAGGACTCAGCTACGAACCTATGAAAAGAGGGGTAATGCAGCTTGATTGGAACAAATTTGAAACCGTAGGTGTCATCAGAGCACTTCCTTTAACTCTATTTGCTTGCCCTAGTATCACGGTGCCGCAAGACACTGTGATCATAGATGTTCCTCCTATGTTTGGTCTTTGTCTATCCCGAGAATTTACTTCAAAGGTGGGTGGATACCTGTCCTTAGATTGGTCACATCTGATACTCAGGACCAAGCACGATGCAAAAATGAAGATAGAGTCAGAGGATTTACATTCTAAACATGTAGTGGATGAAGCCTTGATCAATTTTGAAGCCGCACATACCTCTATCACCAAGCAAGAAATGTATTGTGTTGAATTACTGGAGGAAGAAAAGGTGAGCGGAGACCATAATGACAAAGAAGATGCTCTTTTGAGTGAACACATGGACAATGATCCTTTTGGCAATTATCATGCTATAGGATTGGACACCTATGTAATTTATGATGAAGACCAAGTGCTTCTGAACGTCGCCAAAGAGTCTGAGGGTAGCCAAGCAAATGAGCTTTGGACACTATACTTTGATGGAGCAAGAATCAAAGAGGGTGTTGGAGCGGGGATATATCTAATATCCCCACAAAATGAAAAAAATTTAAGGTCTTTCCGTTTTCATTTCGCTTGCTCAAACAATGAGGCTGAATATGAAGGATTAGTTTGAGGTTTAAGCCTTGCAGAATGAATGGTCATTAAGCAATTAATGGTGTTCAAAGATTCTGAACTAGTAGTCAACCAAGTCCAAGGGACTTCCGCGGCAAGGAATGTCCGCATGAGATCCTATCGACACCGAGTCTGGGACTTGATTGATGGTTTTGAAGCTTTCAATATCCAGACTATTCCCCAAGGACAAAATAGCGATGCAAATCGCATGGATGTGATTGGTGCTCAGTTTGATCTTGCCTCTGACCTCATACATAATGAACATGCAGTAAGAGTACCATTCTGATTGGCGATCCCTGACAATGATCAGAGTTGACAAGTTTTTGAAAGTGATGAACACATCGCCTCGTTTATCCAGCACTCAGGGGAGTTTGCCGATCAGCTTCAACCAAAGTTTATGAAGGACAAATTATGCAGCTCAAATCTAACAAGCTTCTGAAAGGATTGGTTATTCTAAAAATAAAAATTAATTGTGATGATATTCGAAATGATAAACAGAATTTCGTAGCAGACACAAGTGATTATGTGAACCTTCGGTTCGCAGATGGCAAGAATCTTCGAGTCGGGAAAAATGTCCCACACCATGATAAAGAAAGACTCATCAGTTTCTATGAAAAATATGGAGTAGTGGCCTGGTCCTATGATGATCTGGAGATGTATGATCTTGATATCATTCAGCACACTATTGAGCTAACAGAAGGTGCAAAACTGGTCCGACAGAAACAGAGGCCGGTCAACCCTAAATTTGAAGTGCTAATGGCACAGAGCTAACTAAGCTCATTGAGTCACGCATTGTCTTCCCAATCAAGCATAGTACATGGGTATCTAATCTAGTCCCGGTCTGAAATAAGAATGGAGATATCCGTTTGTGTGGAGACTTCTGAGACCTAAATAGAGCATCTCTAAAGGACCACTCTCAACTGCCTTTTATGGAGTCAATATTACAAACAGTTGCAGGATCTGAAATGTTTTCTCTGCTGGACGGTTTCTCCGGCTACAATCATATCCGATTTAAGGAAGAGGATCAACACAATACTATGTTCACCAAAAAGTGGGGAACATTTGCATATGCTAAAATGCCTTTTGGTTTATCCAATGCAGGGGCAACATTCCAGCGGGCGATGGACATCGCATTCAGCGAACTAATCAATAAGTTTATTCTAATTTATTTGGATGATATTATTGTGTTTTCTAAATCTAAGGATGATCATTTTGATCACTTAGAATTAGTTTTTCAAAAGTGTCAAGAGTTCAGAGTTTCCCTAAATCCGAAGAAGTGCGTATTCGGAGGACCACAAGGCAAGCTATTAGGACATGTTGTATATAAGGAAGGGGTTTCAATTGACCCCGAATGGGTGAAAGCTATCAAGGAACTTCCCCTTTCGGTGAATAAGAAAGGTGTTCAGTCCTTCCTAGGCAAAGTAAATTTTGTCAGCAAGTTTATTTCTGACTTTGTGGGAATAATTAAGTCGATCACCCTGATGCTGAAGAAGGATCAGACATTCAAGTGGACGACCGAAGCTTAGGAAGCCTTTGAAAAATTCAAGGAAGCTATTTCCACAGCTTCGTACTGGTTAATCCAAATCAATCTAAGGATTTTATGATGTATGCATTTAGTAGCGAGTCTAGTATTGCTACTGTCCTAACCCAAAAGGATGATGAAGGAAAAGGAGAACATCCAGTGGCGTTCTACTCCCGGACCCTAAAGGAATATGAGGCGAATTATAATTTCGTTGAAAGGCAGGCCTTTGCAATAGTGAAGGGACTTAAAAAGTTTTGCCATCTAATTTCCTACAACAAGGTGTTTGTGTATGTCACACATTTCAGTGTGCGTGAATATATCATGGAAGGGGAGATCACAGAAAAAAGAGCTAATTGGATCACCAAGATCCTAGAATATGACATTGAGGTCAAACCTACTAAAACTATTAGAGGAAGAGAACTATGCGAATACATGGCATAGAACAAGGAGATACCTACCATAGAGGAGCAACCAGAGCTCGTCTTGATAAACAAACCAGAATCAGAGGGTTGTTGGCTGACTGATAGAATGAGGTTCATGCAAACTAGAAAGTATCTGCCAAGTCTCTCATCCCAAAAAAGGAGATATTACCAGTTGCAAAATTACGAATATATGCTAGTAGAGGGAGTCCTTTTCAAAAGGAATTTCAATGGTGTTCTCCTGCGATGCGTTACTTCAAAGCAAACAAAGAGGATCCTTGACGTGTTCCACAATAGCACTGTGTGACTCCCACTATTTGGTAAAATCTTGCAAAAAATGCCAGTTCTTTATTGACAAAAGGAGGAATTCTGCAATGCCTCTAGTGGTAGATGAACCGTTTACGCAATGGGGCCTAGACTTCATCGAGATGATTAACCCAGCTTCTAGTGTTGGACACAAGTGGATTTTGACTGCCACAGATTACTTCACCAGATGAACGGAGGTCGTTCCGCTGAAAAGCACAACAGAAACAAAGATTGTAGATTTCCTTGAAAAGCTGGTGGCAAGGTTCGGTCCTCCAGAGACTATCATTTATGATATTGCCAGAGATTTTCTAGGCACAAAGGTTTGTCGCTTCCCATTAACTAATAGCATATTCCTCAAGATGTCATCAAATTATTACCCACAGGGAAACGAACTAGCAGAGTCAACAAACAAGAGCCTAGTCCAACTCCTTAAAAGGATTGGTTCAAAACACCAGAGGGAATGACAAAAACCTTCGAGCAGCATTCTGGGCAAACCACATAACTCCTAAGCAAGTCTTTAAGACTTCATCTTATGAGTTGATATACGAGAAAGAGGTGATGTTACCTATATCTATGGAGATTCTGGCACTCCAATTGTTGAAATCCCTCGATATAGAACAAAATGGCGCCATGGAAGTTCGGCTTGCCGAGCTGTTAGAAGTGTAGGAAAAAAGGGAGAATTCCCTAATAGCCATGACAAACCGTCAACAAGTGGTCAAGCAATGGTTTGACAAGAAGGCTTCCGACCAAGGCCTGAAGTGTGGAGACTTAGTACTGAAATATGATAAAAGGGCTGCTAAGCCAGGTCAACATGGTAAATTTGATAGCCTATGGGAGGGTCCCTTGAAAATCATTTGATGCAAGGAGCATAATGCTTTCGAGTTAGAAAATATGGAACACAAACCCTTAGGAATCCCGGTTAATGGGATTCATCTTAAGTTGTTCCATTAGGTGTTGAGTTCTATTTTTTTCATACATATGTGAATAGTGCTTTATTTTATTTCCCTTTCTTTGGCCGGTCTTTTTCGAAATTAGTTTGTGCTTCTGCGGAATTAACCCATTATTACAGAGGATTGCTTTACATAAAACACACCCATGTGCAAGGAAATAACACATATGCTATAAAAGCCCATAAAATTGAAATGCATAATGAAAGAAAGAGCCATGGATTTTTTTAAAAGATATATATATATATATTTATATATATTATTTGGTTTTTACATTTGAAAATGGTTGGGGAAGCCATAATCCAAAAAAGTATATAAGTATTCGAGCTATTCTTTTACATATGCAAAATGATAGCCTTTTTTTTAGGCCTATATACAAACTATTGGGCAGGTGGTCTACGCAACAACAGAAAATAGAGAAAACAGGGAGGTATTTTTTTTAACAGAGAGGGGTTTTCATCCAAGGGCATGAGAGGCAGCAATTGACGCATCAATGGCAGCGTTTACCTCTTCCTCCTCAGTAGGTTCTTTGGTAGCAGAAGTAGCATCGTTAAGCACAACTGCCATTGGCGGGGGAATATACTAGGTTCCTGAAGTCAGTATACCAATCTACGTCGTAGAAAGGTATCACGTTCTAACTGCGGAACAAGAAGTGGAAGGCCTGGGTAGCCCTCTGCTGATGCTCATCGCGTGTCTGAAGGTGGAATCCATTGAGAAACGACAGCCATACAACTATCGCTTCTTCCTCGATGTAGCAATGGAGGTCGCTGGCTGATGGCAAACCTACCCCATATGCGACATGAGCAACAACTTCACCAAGGCCATTCAGGTACTTTTTGGGAAACATTTCTTTGACCAGCTTCAGGATGAGGGGCCTGAGAATGCCAATGTCTGACATCAACGCCACGAAGTGGGAACATATATTAGTATTCATCCGATATTTGTCCTCATATTCTATATAGTCTTTACCCATAACCCATTTTATGGCTATCTGGACCAACAAATGCTTATTCTTGGTCATTCTTTTCAACCACCTAGTAGAGACCTCCCCTAAAAATGCTCTCTGTAACTTATATGAGGTTAGACGAACACGAGTATCCATGATTCTGACACTATGCCTATGCTTTTGAGCCAATAGTAAAATTTACCTATCACCTAACCTATGAGAAAACTTGCTTAAAACTCTGCTAACAACCTATCACTGCTCAAATGCTAAGTATGATTTCCTCACTACTTACCGGCCTATTTATAGAAAAAATGACAAGACGCATGCTAATCCATTTCGAGAAAATGTGATGATAGCTAGTTGCCAACTTGAAAGGTGTGCCTGTGTTTGCTCACATTTTTGAACTAGTTGCATCTGTTGAGATACAACTCAATGCATGCTAGATTAATAGAAGCTAATTAATTAGCTTTAAAAAGGTGGCGCTCATCGACAGTAAGCCGCACGACCGTAGACTATTGTGTCATCTCACAAGCGTTTTCTAGAACCCAAGGCAATATTCATATCTTTTCAGGTCGTGATCGTTTGCTTTGGCGTAATCATTTCGGCCAAGATATTAATTACCAGCGCATACTAACGCAAGGTTAGAAAGCAAATTACCGGCTCAAGTTCCAAGGGAATCACAGCATATCACATGGTTGCTGAACATAATAATGAAGTCATGCCGCCTCAAAATGGCAAGTAGTTTATTTTGCATGAATTGCAAAATTAATAGTACATGCCGAATTAAATGCAAAAAGCATGCTTTCGTCTACCACCTTGAGGAAATATAAACAAATATTGCATGAAAAAGATTAATAATTCAAAGTCTTTTCACAAACGCCAATGCTAGAAGTGCAGAGTTGTTTTTTTTCAGCTTATCTAGAGCCGAGAAAAATTGCAGAGTCTAGAACTCACAGAGGTCTTCATAAGAAGAGAAAATGTCAGAGGGTTCATTTCAACAAATGCAAGATGAAATTAGCCAGGAGTTATTTGCAGCCATACGGTCGCCAGAGGGTGTATATGGCTACGAGGATTTGGCGTATGCTACGCCTATTATACCAAGCAAGTCGAAGAGGGCATATACAAAAGAGCTGAAAAGGCCCAAGGATTGCAAAAACAAGAAAAAGGTTAAAGATAAATGGGATAATATTTATGATCCACAGCTCACAAAAAACCCTAAGTCCTTAAGAGAAGCATCCTGCGCAAGGTTGACGGCACCAAAGGCGGACAAATCTATAGCAAAGAAAAATTGGTACAGTGGTCTTCCACAATACATGGTCCCACTAGTGCACTACTACCCAAAGGTAGTTGACACTGCCATCTAGCGTTATAACCCTAACACCCACTACATAGAGGGCTAAAACTTAAAGGTTCACATCACCCCACAAGCCATCTGGCATATGCTATGCATCCTAGACCCAAGTAAAAGAAGAGAGAACATTGAGTCCTTTTACCCTGGCAAAGGAGAGAAAACATGGAGGGCGATGAAAAAAATTCATAGTACTTGTTGGAGGAGACTGGTAAGAAAGGCATCCCAGCCACTAAGCTGCCAAGTATTTCATTGCCGCACGGTGCGTTACATGAGGATTTGCAGGATGCCATGTCCATGCTAACTTTTGTGTGCGGCTGAGACTTCAATGAGATGGTGGAAACTTTTCAACTGGGACCAACATTCCAATTCCGCAAGCAACATGATACCTTCTGGTATGATTTTGTTGAGTTCATGGTAGAAGAAATGATACAAAAAATAAAGAATTATCTTACAGAGGCAAAGTTTAGATTTCTTTCTTTCCTAGTTCACATGTTTCTGCATCAAAACCCTGATTTCTTCGCCTGATATTTTCAATTATCAAATTTTGATGAGCGGGGTAAGAGGAAGCCAGTGTCCACGTAGACGCCTTTTCTTTCCATATCATATGATTATTATGCATTTTCAGACTATTTCATAACTCTGGTCTTGCATGATTTAATCAGAAAAGGCGATATAATTCGGCTCGACAAGGAGCAGACCGAATATATGCAGAGTTTCACTCCCGCCTGTGACTGGTTCTTAGGAACAGATTTCACAATTCTTCGGATGCGGGGCTTCACTGGTCGACATTTCCTGCTCCCAGCCTATGTCACAGATAGGGTGTTCACACTGGAAATGTATCGACAGGTGTGTATCATTGATTTTACCTTTTACAGCAGTAAAAGTGTCAAGAAAAAGGGATTCTTCTCTTGTCCAAAGAGTTTCAGTCAGTAACTCTGATTAAGAAACAATCAGACCAGTTATTAGAGGATAAACTGGTTTATCTAGGGTTGGTGCTAGTAAATGATAAGTGAGAATACAACCCTTTCAATGACTTGTCGGGGCCGCATATGAAAGTTATGTATGTTCCTCGACCTTACTGGGAGAAGCATTGTAACCCGCGAGTAGACAAGGATGAAAAATTTGTTGAATTGGCACGTATTCCTATGCAAGATACTTGAGGGCCATGGCACAAGTTCTACTTTGTTGTGGCAGTGGCCCAAGATAATGTCCACATGGAGCGCGCCATGTACAATAAGTTGAAGAATGATGAAAAGTGGGCTGTTGAAAAAATAGGGGCTTTTTGGAAGTATTGCCAGGAGATAGGGCAATTGGATGCCCCTTACGACAGTTTGAAGGATGACAAGGAATTTGAAAGATGGTGGAATGAGGGCCACCCCATCCCAAGCTCTAGTATTAATAAGAGTGAAGACCCGAGGGAAGAGTATGAGGAACAGGAAGAGGAAGCGGTGACATCGACCTCCTCTGCGCCGAAGGAGAAAGGCCCCGGATAACCCGCCTATGTGGCCACAAATGTGCACTTTAATATATCAAGGGTCTCATGTACACTCACTTGGTCTGCTAAGCCAGCCAGGTTATCACTACAACAAACGACAATAGCTTCTGAAGCTCGGGAGACCCCATTTGTGAAACGACAGTGCATAAAGAGCATTATCGGAGAAGGTTCACAAGAACCCGCCGGAAGAAAAGTGTTTGAAGCTAGCTAGGAGCCTAAGGCTGAGGAGGGGTTGTTGATGATTATGGAGCCACCATTGACTAACCAACAGGTAAAATTCACTCATTCTTCCCTTGCTTCTCATTCCTTGGTATCCGCCCCTGCTTCACCAGTGATCCCTACCATGAGTGTTGACCCTTTGCCTTCCACTTTTAATCCAACATATTCAGGAGGTTTTGCCCAATTTTCGCAAACCACTCCGCTCATCCTTACTCCTCCGCAGACCCACTGCTGCCGCTCAAACTCTCCTTGCCTCGCATTCAGAATACATACCCCCTACGAGTGCCCCTTCTTTTTCTGCTATTACTGCAAATCCTCTTCCATCGCAACAGGCTAACACCACATTAACAACTCCTCCACCATCCCAGCCTATGAGTCTTGCGGTTGATTCACCAATTCAGTCATTACAAATGACTAGCCCTTTTGTTGGGCTTCAAACCAAACTTTGGAACGTGCCCCACTTTTCCCCGCAAACTGTCACTCTCTAGAAGAAACAAATGCCCCCGCCTATGAGGGTTACCTATCCCTATGCCCTGCTTTTTGGTGCTCCTTTCGCAAGTGGTCTAGTTTCATTGCCAACCGAATTTATGGCACAGATTGATTGCGGAAAGGAGGCACGCATAAGTAGAATGCAAAAGTGCAAGGCAAAATATGACAGCGCTTCTATTGAGCCAAAAATACAAACTCTTTATGATGAGGCCTGGCAGGAATTGAAGTTTGCAACCATGTACCCGAGGGTAACCAAGCCTCAGGGGGAAATGCACCCAAAAGATTATGAGATATATGTGGTAGGGCTTGATATGAAGGTGGTCTGACCGCATGAAAAGGTTGAAATCATGGATGAAACACAACGGGTATTCACTTCTAACTTCCTTAAAACTGGCCGCCAGCTAAAGAAGAAGGATGAACAACTTAAAGCAGCGAGAGAAAGGGTTATTTTTTGGAGAAAAAAGAAAAATCCCTAGAGGCGAATGTTGCCCATATGACAAAAAGGGCATTGGCAGCAGAGGATGAGAGGAACAGACTTCAGGGTGAACTTGCGAAGACTCAGGCTACTGACCTTGCCATGATAAAAGAGCTACAGTCTAAGAATTAGGAGATGAAACAGAATCTACAACTGAAGAATGAAGAACTGGAGCAACTTCGCCTTGAGTATAGTCAGAGAATGGCGCAGAGGAAAGAAGTTTTGGAGCACCAACAGGCTCAATATGAGCATAAAATACAAGAAAAAGAGGTTGAATTTAAGGGCCTAAGGGCTTAAATAGAAGAACTCCAAGAGACAAAGTCTTCTCTAGACATGCACTTAGCAAATCACTCCCGAGCTAAGGAGAATTGGAATAAAGAAATGAGCAGCTTTGCAGAATAGCTAGCGTCCGAGAAAAAGAAAAGGGAAGAAGTGGCCAAGACCATTATTTCAAGAGACGCAGAGATTGCTTCTTTTAAAATCTCTCTCCTATTTCCCCCTACACAGCCAGACATCATTACATTGGTTAGGCAGTTGTACATCTCTCACTAGAAAAAAATTAAAGCCTTTTGCCTAACACTGCAGCCTACCCTCCGATTCATCGTCAAGGCATCAAAGCTGAGTGAGGAGGCTCGTGATATGATTGAGTACTTCCCACGGTTCATCTTGGACAAGGTTCCTGAAGCAAAAAATCTGCTCACTGAGCTATACTCGGTCTTTAATGAAAACCTTGCCAAAGCAGGTATTGAAGATCGGGATGCTGCTACTCAAACGACAAACAAGTTCATCCATTGCCACTCTGCCTTCCAGCGCACTAAAGCAACCATGACTATTTTGAGCAAGACACTGGACAACATACGAAAGAGTTTCTTTGAGTTAAACGGAATGGGTTTGTTGTCCCTGTTCCTTGAAGATGGCTCTATTTCCACGACCGAGCAGATTGCAGAAAAGATAGAAGAGAAGGAAAATGATTCAAAGGCTTTCAAGGATTTCACTCATCCTCCCACTATGACCAAAATTGAGGGAGTAATTCATCCACTTGCATAGCTACTATTTCATTGTGAAGTAGGGGTCGGTTTACCCAATGCATTGCCTCACAAAGAAACTAATGATTTAAGTGGAGCGCAAGAGAATTTGTGCAACATGGTGAAGCCATCTGAGGATGAATGGTCGCCTCTACAGACGACTCTTTCCTCATAATCCATTATCTAAATGAAATGGCACTTTGGCCTGAAAACCAGAGAAATTTTGGGTTCTATGTTCTTTAGTCGAAACGCCCCTAATAGTTGCCAAAAGTTGTTAATAAATATTTAACTAGCTCCTTTCGAGTGTATTTTTCCTCTATGCGTCAACCCGTGCATCACAAAGTCAGCTTGACCTTTTATCTAGGTTTTTCTCTGCTGCTTCACGTGTCTACTCCTCGCAACCCCGAGTCTCTGCATTCCTTCGCATTCTAGGAAACTCTGCTATGCTTCCACGTGTTGCGGTTGCGAGATACTTTCGATCATGCTTTCTTACTGTCTCATCGGGCTCCGCTTGGGTGCCACAAAGCCCTCATTCCTAAAATGTTTTGGCGGGCCCCATGGTTGTTATCTACTGTGTACACTTGCTATGTGTTTTCCATTCATAAATCTTTCAGCGCAAAGATGAAGTAGCAACTGCGGGTAGCGAAATGCTGCCACGCGTCTCTTTTGCGCCTGGCTAGTAATCGTTCCTCTTATTGTTGATGAAGTGCTTGGCCCATTTGACACATGTAGCATTAACGCAAGTCCTCATCGGCAAAAGAAAAGGGTTCATATAGGTAGCGAAAGGCTGCCACGTTCCTAGCTAGCGGATCTCGTATTCGGGCGATAGACTAGATGAACCAAATGATGCTATTGGCCATTGCATGTCATAATCATTCACACAAGAGGGTGACACTTGTTTGATCGGGCCTAGCCGAGACCATCGCCATCATTTGCAGAGGATGCACCTATGCCTGGAGTGACCAGATGCTTGGTTCTGGATTGATTTTTTTGCAACGGCTTTGGGAATATTCCAATTCTTGCATCATTATCGGGGGATTGCAAAATCTTTTTTATTGCTACTCTCTGAAGCAGTGGGAATTTTTCCTGCTATATATACTTTTCTCTGTTATGAGAAAAGGGTCCAAAATTTGAAGGAAAACATTGGTTTTAGTAAAAGACGCCAGGCCTTTATTGTTGTTTTATGTTATTGCAAAAACTCTCAAATTGTGTCAATTGTTCGGCCTTTATGTTTTTTATGCTGTTTGATCAAACTATAAACTGTGATTTTTATTGTCTAGACATTTCGTTTAAGAACTTCTATAAATGTTGAATGCAAGTTTGCTGACTTAGACCATGTCTAATGACTCTTCTTGGTAGTAGTAATGTATGCAATATTATTTTATGTCAATGAAAGGATTGTCTATTCTATAATCTTAAGTTTCTAATGTTCTGGAACACTACAACACCATTCAGGTCCTTAGATTTATGATTTATCATGCCTATCATTAAGTCTTTGCTCATCGCCTTAAGTTAGACTTTATTTTAATATATATGTTTCCTTTTCCCTTTCAAACCCCCATTATAGAAGAATTCGACTTCTCTAAAAATCCGGTCATTCAATTTAGTGCAAAAGGTCCCCCATAAACTGAGTTTCCTATAAGACATTGTTACCTCATAAAATTTTGGTGTCAACAGGACCCAAACACAGTGTGAAATTGCAAATTTCAACAATTTCGTACACTACATTTAGCTTTGTAATGGCGTGAATTTTCACCCCCTTGAAAATTCCCCATTTGCGCTACCTCCTACCTTAGAAAATTGAGTTTGATAATGTAATTCATATTTCTACCACCTTCCCCTATCTACTTGGTATCTATTTTACATGTTGATGGGGGATATTCTATCGGGGATGCTAGCGCGACGCACAAACGTCTATGCAGTGCATTGTCATCTTAAGAGGATTCTTGCCTTTTGAATCTGCAAAGGTGTTACACTCCTCCATTGGACGTGAACTGTAACATCTCCTGACCTTCGAACTGACTTTGAATGAATCCTTTGCCTTGATTTTCACCTTTCAAATGCCTATCTCATTCATTCTTTCATTCTTCTATATCATCTACACACTTTGGGCAACTCTCTTCACTCTTCTCAGCATTTTCAAGATCCAACACCTCCATTGAATCTGCAAGTTGGTACTTTGTTGGTTTACTCTCTTTTTTGTTGTTGCAATGTTGGTCTTTGAAGGCTTGCACACTCGCTCCTTCTCCCATTTTCCTTGAATGCACATGGTTGAAGGTGATATCACTCCATCTCCCTTTTACTTTGAATTATCTTTTTAATATTGTAACATATTATTATTCAACTTATTGTTTGGTATTCTCTTTTAATATATTTCCTTTATCATCTTTCTCCAATCGTTGCTATTTGGTTGTCCATGGAGGTGGGAGCACCAAAGCAGGGGACTGACCGGGATAGTCCTCTAAACCCAACCCAACATTTTCCTACCTTCTATGTGTAGGTTTTCCTTGAGGTGAAGATGTTGAAGATATCAAATCGTGGGTAGGAAGGTGCGCTTTCCTCACCCTTATTTGTCATTTCGTAATTAGATTTAGTCTTAGTTATCTTCTCAATACTCTATTGTTTTGATGCTTTTGTTTTTTAATTCACCCTTATTTGTCATTTCGTAATTAGATTTAGTCTTAGTTATCTTCTCAATACTCTATTGTTTTGATGCTTTTGTTTTTTTAATTCTATTAAATTGCATTTGTTAGGTCGTTAGAAGGTTTTCTGTAATTTTTTACTATACTTTACACTTTATGTATGTATAGATGCTAGTGCACCACCGAGATGCCAGTGCGTCGTGCTGTCGTCTGTGTTCTAAGATGTAGTCCTTTGGCAGTGAGTTGTCTAAGTCACAATTCGGGCTCTAGAAACTTGCTCACTTAACTTCTTAAAACATTTTGGCTTGTAAGGGGACAACAACCTGGTTGCTCTTCCTTTTAGCCTTTAAACTTTAAACTCTCTAGAAACATTGCATTAGCTTGAGGCAGATCAGGGCAACCCATTATTCTAGACCCTCCCATGACCTGGGGCCCTGAGTAGTTGGTCCCCCTCAACATTTTGGTGAACCCGACATGAACAACGTAGTATCTGTTTCCTTGTGTGGGGACCTCTCCCATACCTTGCATGGGTTGCATAATTGAGGTTTGTGAAACTTTATGAGCTTTACAACTCAATCTACAACTTTGAGGTACATTGTGCGAAGGAGTGTGCGACACCCATACCTAGGAATGGATTTCTCAAAGGTCGTTGTTGGTTTCACTTTTCAAGAGATGGTCTTGAGGGTAGAGATGTTTTTTTTATGAAACCATTTGTGCCCCTACCCATCCTATCTCTCCTATGTCCTTGCCTTTGAAAGATGATGATGCTCTCGCTATTCTTGAAAAGCATGTCATGGCTTTAGATAGGAGGCTATTGGATCTCACAAATCATTTGGGGAAAGAAAAAAATAAAACTAGGGCTGCTAAGGTTGTCAATGAGATGAGATACATGCTAGAAACATATCAGGTAGGCCTGGAGCTCCTTCGAGGCATCATCGACATAATTGAAACATATGTCCCCTCATACAACCTTGGGTCGGGTGTTACTCGAGGTTTTGGGCTCAAAACCTCTGGAAGATAGCTAGAAGTTTCCATGCCCATTACCTCATTATACATGGACAAATTAGGCCCTTTTGTTAACATCTCCTATGTTCCCAAGGCACCTCCGATTGTTAAAGTAAACAAAATCCCTCTCGATTTCAATGTTATTCCTTTTAATTCTCATAGTGGCAACCGTGGGGGTCATGTTGGCTCTGGCAGTGGAAGACTAGAAGAAATAGGGGATGATGGTCTTCGTGGCTCTGGTGGTACCGATGGTGGCTCTAATGGTGGTTCCACCAGTCCTATTTCATCGTATGACCCCATTTTGAATGCTCTACTGCAAAATATGGGCTAAATGCTAAATCAACTGGCAAGCCTCTCTCGAGCCACCTCCCAGCCGATCTTTTAACCTTTCTTCCATCATAGTCCTCTTTCGATAGTAATCTTGAACACTTCCTTTCCCAAAGGAATGAATATTCCTAAATTCAAGAAATATGGTGGTAAGGGAGACCTGCAAACACATGTGTCAGCATTCAACATGATGTGTACAAATTTCTTTCTCCATAGCTTGATGGCCAAATTATTTCCTAGATATCTCAAGGACACAACACTAGAGTGGTATTGTTCCTTACCCGATAGCTCCATATTCTCATTTGATCAGTTGGTGAATTAGTTTCTCCAACAATTCTAAGTGAACATTGTGCCAAAGATGGCCTTTTTGGATCTCGTCTGATGTAAGTAGGGAGAGCATGAGAAGATAATTGGTCCTTCATTGCTTGATATCAAGCGCTATTTTCACAAATCTCTTAGCCTCTGCCTGACTCAGATGTGCAAAAGGTCTTCATCGACAACCTATAGAGATCATGGCAGGAGAAGTTTTCCTTGATGAAGTACCCTTCTTTCACGCATCTATGTGCGCCCCTACGAGAATACCAACAAATGATTCCCTAGTTTGGGGGGTATTCCTTGAGTTCCCATCCTGAGGGGAGATCCATTGTGTCAATCTCTAGTAAGGGTAAATCTGTTGCGAATGTAGTCGCCATGTCTAGTGACAAAGGCCTCAAGCGTAACAGATAGTTCACAAAGTTGTCTAAATCTTATTCCTCCATCTTGAAAAAATTGTTGAAGGATAAGATAATAACCTTACCCAATCCTCAATCCCTTATCGAGCCCTACCTTGATTGGTACGAAGAACATACATTTTTCCAATACCATCAGATTAACAGACATGATACTGAGCCGTGTATGTGCCCGTGTCATGAGATACAAGATCAAATTGACAATGGTACTATCTGCCTCGATGGGAAAAAGCATAATGCAAATAAATTTGTGGTGAAAGCTAACAGTGAGTTACATATTTACAAAGAACTTTTCCGTCACACCCTGCAAACTTGATTGTTGAGCCTTTAGACCATTATGAGGAAGTCCTTTCAAAGTACGTTAATATGGTCTCATTTACTCGCATTCCTTGGCCCAACCTGTGACCAGTTCACTAGATCTAGCCTTTACATCGCAATATGTTCCCATGAATGGAAAGCCTTCTCCTTCGTACATTCCCTCTCACCTAAATGGAAACGTTGTAACTGAGATTAGACCTCGTGAATCATGTGAATGTTATCATAGAGGACATATTATTTCTAAATTTCCTTCATAAAGAGGAATAAGAGAATATTAAAAGCACCATACATACCCATGATGGACTCTCGCTTGCTCCTCTTGGTTTTATCTCTCTTTCGGTCTTCGTAGGTCCAAGGTCATTAATACTATTTTTGATATCATCCCATAGTTTGACTTGTTTAGAGTGAAGCTAGACATTCCATGGCTAGTTTCCATGAGCGTAGTCCCTTTAGTGATCCATAAATGTTTGAAGTTCTCTCATGAGGGCTCGGTGCACATCGTGCATGAAACTAGGTATAAACCCCTGGTGTCGCATGGGGCCTATTCATTAGATCAATTTTGGCCCACCCCTATTGGTTTGTTTCCTCCAAGGACAGACCTATTGTAAAATACAAGAATGGGGGCATAGCATCGAAAGTGACGTACCCTCCTTCCCCCTATGCTATTTCAGTTAAGGCTTCTATGGTCGCGCAACAACAGGATGCCTCTTCCTCCTCTCAAAAGAGGAAGGGGAAGTCTGCTCATGCTTACGAGCCTTCCTCTTCTTCTATTCCATCCACTTTCGCCTCTCTCCCTACTATGATACCTTCAACTTCTACCTACATGCATCTCATGGGGATTCTAATGGTGCCCTCTTGGTAGAAGGCCAAGCCTTAGGTGTTCAAACTTCCTATCTTACCCATGGTGCCACAAACCGTTGTCTATGGTAAGGGGAAGGGTCCCGATGGAGTTGCCTCTATGTCTCGGCCTCTGCAACTTCCTACTGCTCCTACCCCTAGGGTGTTGAATGAGAAGAGGCTTGCTGCCAAGGTGCTTGAGTCTACTTCAGCAATTTGTTCCTCTATTCCTGCATCTCTTCCTCCTATTTCTATCTAGGAGTCACTCCCTTCGTTGGCAATGACTCTGATGGACACTCCCATAGAAGAACAAGAGTCTCTTGCTCCTCCTCAAGCCGCAACTTCTAGCTCTCAGAGTTGAAGAAACTACCTTGTGCGTGAGCATGAGCACCAGAGAAAGGCTTTGGATGCTGAGTAGGTTGCTTTGCAGAAGGCAAAAAAGGAGCCAACAACTCTTGTTTCAGCATCTCCTGTTGTGCCCTCCTCTTCTGGTAATTTTGATTTGGTTCCCGTCACCTCAATATTACTTCCATCTCCCCCCATGAGTGCAGATGACTCTCAACCTAAAAGGGTGCAAGTGTTCATCACTCCATTGGTTGAGCCTCCTCTCTATTGACATGCCTGATGGCACAACAATGTGCAAACATAATATTGCTATTTTGTTTCTCTTGAAAGAGAAAGACAACACATGGATATCTTAGCTCCCAAGGTCTTTATAGTTGGTTCTCAACTGTGCTGATGTTGCTTAATGGTCAATGTAACAGTAATGTTCAAGGGGCCTACCAGTGTCAAGCTTCTGGATTGTTCTAAGATCAAGCATGAAGTTAAACCTACTTTAACTGGGGTTTTTAAAGAAATAGAAAAAGATAGATCAAAACTTTGGAACCAAACATAATGATAATTCATCCAACTTAACCGGACCTATTACCTTTCAAAAAATTCCTAACTAAAACTGTAGAATAAAATTGACTTGTGATTAACACATAGTTTCATTCATTCACAGTGCTAATTTCAATAACAGATTGCAAGTTATAATTTAAACAAAACATAGAATCAAACTTCATTCCTTGAAAGCCTCTCAAATCAAATGATTAAGTCAAGACAAACACCATTCTGGAACACAATATGAAGTAGATTTTTTATCTGGTTGTTTCTACTACTAGTGAAACAGATAAGCAACATTTACAAATCTGGCACAATCACCAATGTACAAAAAACCTATGTCTTCATATTGTTTCCATCTATACTAAGAAAACTGGAAAGATACATTACTGGCTTCTGTTGAATCTAACACCTAACTAAGAAAACAAAAGAAGCTCCCATTACAAGAATCAAGATGCAGCTTTGTCTCTTCTATCCTTTAGAAAATTCGTACTCTTGAAAATCTATCTCTAGACCTGTATACTCCGTTCTCTCTTCTAACTGTCTCTATTCTTTTAACTCACTCTTCTAACCCTTTTCAAAGAGGCAAGAATGCCATATATACAGAATGTACCCAAAAAGAATGTGTTGGCCCCTATTTTTAGGGTTTACAAAATATCTGTTGGTTGCAAGAGGGTTAGCCCTCAGATCTTTTTTATAAAGTTGATTCTGCATTTAATGTGTATCCCTACTGTCCATGTTGGTGAGTGATTGTTCTGGGGGTGATCTCAGATCTTTTGCAGCTACAACATTAACTTCATGCCTCCGTGTCCATCTTGGAACTCCCTTACATAGCTGCCTTGAATGCTCCAAAGTTAATAGCGATCTGCCTTTTCCTGCCAGTAGAATCTAGCTATTTCAGAGACTTGTGGTTGTTTCTTTCCTTTGACCCCCTTTCTTCTCTAGATCTTTTCTGCACGTTGACCATCTCTGGAAGCAGAGCATCAGGCTTCCCTTTAGATCTAAACACCCTTGTTCCTGAGTCGATCCATCGCCCCTGATCTCAGAATGAGTCCATGTCGTTTGCATTCTGTTGATCTTCTTCACAGGGGTAGTCAGTCAGTCAAAGGACCAATGGTCCACTCATTTAGCTTCTTCCGATTGGTGAAACATAGGCCACGCAAGACTCTCAGGTGGTCAAAGGTCATTCGAATGGAATCGCATGTCGGTGAGACACTAATTGTGTCTCCTCGATGTGATTATACCTCATAGGAGCCATTGGTGTAGCCTAAGACAGTCGGCAAGACCTCCCATCGAGCTGCGCAAGTCATATCGATACCACAAAACCTATCGGCAAGACAACATTCCCTCAGCAAGACCTCTGAATGAGTCTTTCTTTCTTTGGCGAGCACACCCATGTCGAGGAGACTTTTTCATGTCAGGAAGACCTCACATCGAACTCACGCCCTATCACCGAGAGCTCACTTTACTTCGGGGAGACCTTTCTTAGTCGACGAGACTTCATGCCGACGCCACCCCACCTTGTCGTCGAGACATTACTCCGATCGGCGGGACACATAGAAGCTCATAGTGACCAAAATGTCTCGGCGACCCCTTGGATTTCAAATGAATAGAATCAAACCGCCAGTCAGCCAGACTATAGGAGGGTCCCAATGACCTTTCCTTGAGGAGTTTTATGTCACATGGGACTGAGGCATGCTTTACAACCAACTTTCTTGAGAGATATCATCATGTGCAGAATTTAATCCTGCATTCAATAAAGAAAACCATAGTAAAGATCACACAAACCAAGGTTAGTTAATTAAAATCATCATTAAAATGAATCCTATGTCAGTAAGGTGCCATTAGATCTTCAAACAAAATGACCATACAAACAGTTCGAGTTTCAGGTCCACCCGCGAAATCCAAGCTAGGGAGGAATTTCGAGGAATTTTCAGCCAGGCGGATTCCAGTGGAATAAACATGAAAACACCTACTAGAAACTTAATCTGATCATTATCAATCAAGGAACAACATGTGAGATCTCAAAATAACATGAATTAATCACAAAATGCATCATTATTTGTTAAAAAGTCCTAATACCCCGTATTTCTTCACATTCCATTAGATTCTGGGAAAATCCGCATGGGACGGATTTCCATGAAGGAGGAGACATTCATGCAAGTTCGAAAGAAAAAAAAAAAAATAGGGAACAACAAATTTTGGGAAAATACGGAGGAGAAAGAAATCCGCGGAAAAGGTGCATCTCCAGAGGCCTTGAGAATTTCGGGAAAACCTGGATGGGAGGGAAAAATCAGGAAAATCCAATCCACGCAGAATTCCAAGAAGACCCAAAATCCTCGAACCTAGTGCTTAGCCGAAGTTTGAACGAGATCCGGGAAAATCCGGAGGAGGAGAAAAATTGCGAACTGGCTAGAAAACCAGAATTCAAACTGAGGCAGAACCAAATTCAAATAAAACAAAGTAGAGACCCAAGAGGAAAATGAAAGGAAAATTCTCCAAGACCAAAGCCAAAAAAGCAAAGGCAACGAAAGCAAAAAGAGAAAGGGGGACCCATTTTGTTCTAGAATAAAATGGGGTGGTTATGCAAGGCATAACACTCTCTTGACATCCAATTCGGACATCCCACCTTTTCCTAAGCCCATGGATATGCTGAATATTTTGATGGTGTCCACTGTGATTTTTTCCTCTTCTTCCTCTCCTTCTGCTCCTTTTGTGAGGATATCAAATCCCTTGATGAAGCACAAGTTGGAGGATGACCCTACTTCTAATGGGCGTTGGAAGAAAGGATTGCCATCTTCAAGAGATGGTTCTGCTTTGGCTTGCACCGTCCTAGTGATGGAGGTAGTCCAACATCCCCCAAATCATTCAGTGAGGTTGGCAATGGATCTCGGGTGCCTCCTCCTTCACTCGCCCAATTGATGCATGACACTCCTGTCAAGTGCATGTTCAACTCAGTGGATGATGTCTCGACTCTTTCGATGATCTTCACAAGATCAATGACGTTTACCTCACAAGAGTTGAGTGAAGAAGACCTTGAGGGTCCCTCTTCCTTAGCTCTTGTCACAAGAGAGTCAGAGGGTGATCCCCTTCCTATCTTGCCCTTGCAGGCTCATCTTCCCTCTCCTTGTAATGATCTATATTGGGAGAACGATGACCTAATAGTTGATGAGGACTAGGAGAGCACCTCCTCTTTATCTATATATTAGATTTGTGTGTGTTGTATTTCCCCCACACTTGTTTTATGTGTTCTTGTAGGACCCTTATCACCCTTGTAGGTGCTCAGATACAAGAGTGTTTTGTGTCATAAACTTCTTCTATTTGTTGTGCCTTGATTTTCGACAATTGGGGACGATGCAAAGTGTTGGGGGAATTTAGGCTTCCCTTCCATGTTGACCCAATTTTTTTGTTTTCACACACCCTTCATGATTTGATATAGTAGGGGACTGATGCTAATTCATACATATATTATATTATATCTATCTATCTATATTTATGAGTAGTTCTGACCCCAAATTATCAGATCCTCCTGTCTCTTGATTTATTCATCTTTGCTTTTCCTTTCTTTTTTATCTTTAATCTTTCTCTTTTTTTTGCTTGCTTCTTGATGTTTTGGTGCCTATGTGTTGTCCCTTGCATGTGTGACAATATTTCCACGTCTACATCTCTTCATGTATCATGGTCCACAACATCTCTGCATGTTCTTCCTTTCCTTAGGATACCGCATGCTCCTTTAGTTCGCATGCATCATCCTAAGGGGGGCCTGTACCTCTCTAATTTCTAATAAGGTGTATTAGATGGCCAATGAATAATTTGCTAAAAATATTTGCACATTTCAAAAATCACATCCTTCATAAAGGATCCCCTCAACAAGATTTTATTTTGAAATCAAATTTGTAGCAAAAAGAATTAAGAATTCACCTTTGAGGATCCCATTCTTCTTTTTTTCGAATTCCTTGACGAAAGATAATCTTTCAAAAGGATTATTTGATGATGAGATAATTTGCAAGAAATGTTAATGCTTTTCAAATAGAGCGTCCCTTGAGCAAACCCCTCTTTCTTTTGAAGGGTTCCTGAGGGACCCCTTTGAAAGCTTCTCTTTCAATTGCTTGTTTTGAGATATGACTATCTATCTATCTGCATGACTTTTTGCTTGCCTAACATGTTTTGTCTATGAATGAACATGTTTCCTTGCAAGTCCGAGCACCTATGATGGTCAATCAGACTCTACGAATCCTTTCACATCTGGCCTCCCTTAGGACCGAGTACCTGTGGCACCTCCTTTGCAGGGTTGAGCACCCGTGGAACCAACTTTGTAGGACCAAGCACCTACAAATCCTTTTGTTCACCTTCCATGGGACCAAGCACCTACAAATCCTTTTGTTCACCTTCCACGGGACTGAGCACCTACAACACTTTTGTTCAAATATCCATAGGACCGAGTACCTATGGAGTCATCTCTTTCTTTCCTACACCCAAGTTTTCC
Organism: Sequoia sempervirens; assembly: GCA_007258455.2. Classification (NCBI taxonomy): domain Eukaryota; kingdom Viridiplantae; phylum Streptophyta; class Pinopsida; order Cupressales; family Cupressaceae; genus Sequoia; species Sequoia sempervirens. Next base: position 246,314 of record VDFB02287638.1, read on the forward strand.
AGATTACGGTATGCTTTGTTGAAGGTTTAGGTATACATTCCTCAGCTTTCACTCTACTTTACTGTGCATTTTTTGACACTTATGCTTGCTAAAGTGGGAGCAAAATTTAATGTTGTGAATTTACAACCCCTTGCAAATTCCCCATTTACGCTACATCCTACCTTTGAGTTTGATAATGCAATTCATATTTCTCCCACCTTCCCCTATCCACTTGGAAGCCAGTTTATGTGTAGGTGGGGCATATCGTGTCAAGGATGCTAGCGTGGTGCATGGATGTCTATGTGGTGCACTGCAGTCCTGACAGGATTCCCACCTCTAGAATCCGTAGAGGCGTTACACTCCTCCATTGGATGCAAAGTGTAACATCTCCTTCCCTTTAAACTAAATTTGAATGGATCCTTTGCCTCCATTTTCACCTTTCAAATGCCTATATCATTCATTCTTTCATTCTTCTAGATCATCTACACACTTTGGGAAACTCTCTTCACTCTTCTCAACATTTTCTAGCTCCACCACCTCAATTGAAGCTACAAGTTAGTACTTTGTTGGTTTACTCTCTTCATTGTTGCAACGATGTTGGTCTTTGAAGGCTTGCATGCTTGCTCCTTCTCCCATTTGTCTCGAGTGCATGTGGTTGAAGGTGATATCACTCCATCTCCCTTTTACTTTGCATCATCGTTTTAATATCATAGCATATTATTGTTTAATGTATTTATTGGTATTCTCTTTCAATATCTTTCATTTATCATCTTTCTCCAATCATTTCTATTTGGCTATCCATGGAGGTGGAAACACCAAAGCGGGGGACTAACTGCAAAGTCCTCTAAACACAACCCCAACATTTTCCTATCTTTTGTGTGCAGGTTTTCCTTGAGGTGAAGATTTTGAAGATATCAACTCATGGGTAGGAAGGTGTGCTTCCCTCACCCTTCTTTGTCTGTATGGTGCTTATTTTTTTTATTCCATTAAACTACATCTGTTAGGTTGTTAGTAGGTTTTTCTTAGTTTTTAACTATACTTTATGCTTTATGTTCATACAAATTCCAATGCACCACCAAGATGCTAGCACGCCACACTATCGTTTGTGTCTTGTGTTGTAGTCCTTTGGCAGTGAGTTGTCTAAGTCACAGTCCAGACTCTAGAAACTTGCTCACTTGACTTCCTAAAACATTTGGAATTGTAAAAGGATAGCAACAACCTAGTTGCTCTTCCTTTCAACCTTTAAACTTTAAACTATCCCAAAACATTCTATTAGCTTGAGGTAAATCAGGGCAACCTATTGTTCTAGACCCTCTTGTGACCTAGGGTCCTAAGCAGTTGGTCCCCCTCCTTTACAAGCCCCTGCTTTAATGAGAGTATGAACTTATGCTCAAAATCACACTAAAGTAGACAAATATGCATCAAGAGGGATCTAAGTGTATAGATGTTAGAAAGATAGGATGGCAAAGATCAAGGAGGATGATCAGACCCTAGGATCAAATATCCCATGAAAAACCAACATAAGGACAAAAGGACACAAAATGTGTAAGATACGTGCAACAAGACAATATATACAACATATAATGCAAATCTAAAGATAAAAGAAAAAAAGGAAAAATAATGGACTAGCAAGTTGCATTATGCCACATCCATAAAATATGCTCACAAGGGTTAGTGCAATCCGTTATACACTAGGTGAGCCCCAAAGGCAAAATGAGAAACACACACTAGGTCTACAAGGTATGTACTCGTAAAAAGGGGTGGCAGATGGGAAGGTCACACCAGGTCTACATGTGTCCCATACGCCAACCACATCAAAAGTTATACTCCTTGATAACTTTTATAAGGTGCCACAAAATGATCAATGTGCTATGCCAATGCTATGCTAAGTCCAACTACCATGAACAAAAGTGAAATAAATGCCAAAATGAAATAATGCCAATGTATGCCCCCTCTTTAAAGAAATTACTAAACACCATGCTGTGATAAATTACTTTAAAGTAGAAAATGATAAATTCCAACTGATAAAAGGGCCATAAGAGCTTATTTGTAAAGCCCTATGCGAATCATATTTTTCTAAATAAATTTGTGTCATGAAAAATGAGGTTGCCCCCACATGAAACCCAAAAAGATAACACATAAGGGATCCATGGATTCGAGGTCAGCGCATGTCTTTGCTATAATGATATAATAGAGTTTGAAACCATCACCATTTCTTAAATACTTTGTGGGACAATAAACACAAAGGAGGAATGACACATAGAGAGCAAAAAAAAAGAAAAATCTTTTTGGGTCTACATGGAAGAGATTTGGATGTCTCGACAACTTGCATCATCTCCAAAAGAAAAACACAAGATAAAAGAAAAGACAATGTTTATGACTAATAGAAAAATAGGGATACAAATAGAAGAATGCCACGACAGATTCACTTCCTTTGTATCCTTGCACCACCAAAGTAACAAGGGTCATCCATTGAAAACTCACAAACATAAAAACACGCCAAGCAACATGATACAGGGGATCACATTACATACATGCAATCACAAAGAACATAGAAAGAACAAAAAGACAGTATGTCATGTGCAATCCAACCTATAGCAAGTTGTCCACATCCCAATCTCGTTCATCATATACAAAAGGCATATAACTAGCCAAAGGGGAAATGAAAGATGCTATACTAGGTCAATCTCCAAGTTCAACACGTGGTGATTCACTCTTTTTAGGATGATCATCACAGTTGCATCCATCTAAGTGCATAGAAGTGGAAAACAAAAAATTTGATTCATTATACACTTCTTTGTCAATTTCAGCAATCTCATCATCATCATCATCCAAGTTAATCAGAAAAGGAGGCCTACTGATAATTTCCACTATATGTTATTGTTTTTGTTGTGGTGCAAAAGTTTCATGTTGTGGAAAAGGTGGAGAATCATCATGCTTTGTTTTAGTTGGTTATTGATCTTGGATTATTGGTTTATTCCTTTCTTCTAATTGACGAGAAATAGCACGACATCTATGCCTATGCAGTTTAGCATTTCAGTTTCTTCTTGCATGGTTTTCAAGTTATGATAGTGTAGGAGTGGGCTTGTCAACCATCAATCTTTTTCTTCCCTTAGGGGAGGAATGGAAGAGACCTTAGCAAGTTGTGAAACCATTTTCTCTTTAGGCTTATAAACTCGTTTGATTTTAGGAGGCGTAATGGGAATTATATGGTTATATCTTAGTCTCTTGTAGGATATAGGTGGAAAATAGTATCATACATTTTTTCTTTTGGCTCAAGCATAGGTTCATCCACAACATTTGGAGTGGGAGGAACAACTATGGATCTTTCATTTTCAAGTGGGATATTGGCAAGGGATAACTTTGCTATACATTTTGATTTAATATTTTGATAGGATTTAAAGAAGAAATCCCCGTGAGTTTTTATAGGTTCTATCAGTTTAGGCCAAAAGAAATCTAATAAAATTTCCCTTAGGAAGACAAGATTAAATACACTATGATGCACTGTAGAAATTTGGTTGTCAAATGGAAATTTCAAGCACTCGTGGATGACCGATAGGACGACATTCATGGAACCTAGTCATGGATAGCCTAACTTCACACGAAATTGATCCGCTATCGAGATGATGGAGAATGATACATCTAATTTCTTTACTCCAACTTTTAATGGAAAAGTGATTAAACCTACTATAGGGAGAGAAAAACCATCATGTGTTTTGATCCATGCTTTTGATTTTTCATAAGAATCTTGGTAAAAATAATTCATAAATAAGAATTCCTCATTGATCACATTCTCTACACACATGAGATCAATTAATATCCCATTTGCAGGTGTGTCATTGATTCTTTCGGCTATGTAAACAGGACCATAGGGTGTTTTTTTAATTATATCACTATTTGAGAACGTAATGTCAGGAGACAAGTTGGTTTGGCCTTTACGAGGTTGAACGTAAATGAATCCAATCATAGCATTAGGGATATGGCCCAAAATGGGGACTAATATCAACACTATGAGCGAAAGAGTTGGAAAACCGAAGATCCATAGTGGATGTACCAGGACAAGATACCATGTGTCTCAAACTATGTATCACTAAATTATTGGTAGTACAACACCAGGTTGTGATACTCATGCAAGTTTCACCAAACCAAAAGTGTACCTAGAATGGACAAAAAACATTAAATAAAGATAGTAAACATCCAAAAATAGGAAACACAATGCAATTATTGAAGAAGATATTGCAATTTTCATATTTGAAATATGATAATTGAATGATTTTTTATGCAAAAACCTGAAAATGATTACTTTTGAATGCCAATTTTGATTTTAAACAATGCACTATTTTTCACCAATTGAACTAAATGCAAACAACTATAGAAATATGCAATTTCTAAAAATGAAACCAAGATCTACAAGTATAGAAAATGAAGCAGACAAAGACAAATATAATACAAAATTTGGAAAATCACCTGTATAAGGATAGGTTTACCCTAGGGCGAATGAGTCCTAGGACAGGGTTTTAAAAAATTTAAATCTGAGTGTTTAACTCGATGTTTAAGCTCAACGTTCCTAACTGCCAAAAAATTCTTCAATGACAATTTTTCCAAAAATATGATGAAATGTAAATGCAATTTAAATGACAATGTATAAACAAAATGATAACTTTTTTAAATACAAATTTGAATGAAATACTGATCTAAATGACTGAAACACAACTTAATGCAAGATATTATGTAGAATGTATGCAATTTTTTTGGATTTTTTGAGTTTAAATGATGCAAGCATGTAATATGTAACCCTAAATGCAATACAAACAAGATAATGCAAAACCTAGATCTATGGTTTCAAAGATCTCCAAATCAGAAAAGTATGATGTAAGAAAGTCACGTTCACCAAAATGAAATGTTGGGAAAGAGATCCTTAAACATTAGGAAAGATATCACAAGGTGTAAATATTGAATTTCAACCTCAATGGCGATTCAATCATACTTGGATCTCAGTCCTTAAGATAATAGGATAGATCTGAAACCAAATTAAAATGTTTTGTAATGTTCAAACTAAATGAATTATGAGACCTAATACCTAAAATGCAAATTCTCAAAAGTACAAAAACTAAAATCACAGTTTGTAGGAAGATCTAAGAAGGGTTAGGACACATGCACCTGTCACCAAAAGTTATTTTTGAGACCTACTAAAGGAAAGGTTTTCCCCCAAGCAAATGGGTCCTAGTTAAGGCTTATAAAAATAATTTTGGAAATCCTTTGATGTTGGATTTTAGCTTCTATTTTATACAGGTTCCACTATTGGAAAGATGAAAATAAAGTCTACAACTTAGTTTTTGTGCCTTGAAAACAATGATGACAACTTATGCAACAATGCAAAATTGCTCCTTAAGATCTCCGAATCTTTTTTGACCTATAATTTGCACACACACAAAGAGAAGAAAAATTGTTTTGTTTGAATGGGGGTTTTCCTTAATCAAAACCCAATTTTTGTAGTTAAACCTTGATAGAAAGATAATGACAAATGGAGAAGAAAATGATGAATGAACACTTGCTTGTTACAACTCACCAAACCTTCAATGGCTTCCCTTAGAGGACTAAAGAAAAATACATCTCTCCAAGGAACTTGATCTTGCTTTGTTTGATGGATTTGGACACTTGAAAATGCTTGGGTGTTTTAGGACCAATAATGCATGTTAGCCTTCAAAAGATGACATGAACACACATAAGCTTGAACATGATGATATGATCTTGATTTCTACGACAAATGATTGATAAATCTGCTCTTGAATGCTCTTGACAGTAATATTTTTTCATATGAATATTCTCATAAAGTGTGTTCCCTTTTTGAATTGATAAAAAGACTGTATTTATAGGTGTTTATCTAATTTCCCAAAAAATAGATTCCAAAAGTCGATAATTGCAAGTTGAATTTGAATCATCAAAATACCACCAAAAACATATTTAAAAAAGGGTCCCCGGACTTAAAGGGGACCCAGTCACCCAAGCCTTTAAGACCAGGACACGCAAGGTCCAATGTGATTAAATTATTAATTACATTAATTAAATGTTGGTTTTCCTTTTAAAAAACAAGACAAATAAGGCTTTGGAATGCATAATTTGGAAAATTAGAAGCTTAATTAAGTCCAATAAATTAAGGGACCCAAACATAGTGTGAAATTTTAAAGGTATACAATTTCCTACACTACAAATAGTGGGATGGTTGTCTTAATTGTTTTGATCATTTAGTTAATTTGAATAAAAGTGTTAAAACCCTTGTGATGAGCCAAAGATATATATTGTGTATTGAATATATATATATCTACATACATACATGTATATATATCTAAATATATACATGTATGTACACACACACACACACACATATATATATATACACATTTATATATATACATATATACATACATATATATGCAATGGTGCGTACATATGTGCGTATATAGGTATGAGCATACATAGATAGTAATGTCTACGTATACCCATACATAGATACATAATACGTACGCAAACATTCACATGTATATAAATATATGTAAATTGCATATATATACATATCAATATATAGATATATTGTTATGTGTAAATGATGGTAATATGTGTGTGTGTATTCATATATCTATTTTAATCAATTTAATATACATAAATTAGTATATATGTATATGTGTATATATATATATTATAATACATTCTTTATTATAATATATATACATGGATGATATTATATGCATATTATTGTTGTTATAAAATATTCGTTGGAAGCCATATTTCATGGCAAAGATACCACACATTAAGGAGATAGGTAAATGCCATGCATAGGCAAGTTTGAAAATCATTTATAGTGGTTGTTATAAACAACAAAGCTGCCCAACATGGGCATGCACTTGGTAAAGAAATAGAAGGCACGAATACCATGAAGGAAGTGAAGTGTAAATAGAGTTTCAAAAACCATGCATGACATATGATAGGAAGCTTTGACCAAGTAAAAAGCATGTGGAATAACTTGTTTTGAAACCATAAACTTGGGCGACTAAACAAGAGGTAAAAGTTGATTGTGTTTGGGACTTTTACGTGCCAATATATATGACTTTTTCCTACCGTCAAGAAGGTGCCAAAAAATGGAAAAGCTACACTCAACATGCCGAATCAACTTGGGAGGAATTAGAGTTAGTTTTTGATTTGTACCTCCAACTAAAAATTTCATAGTTGCAAACCACGACTAGCAAAAAAATAAGAGAGGTGGCAATAATATCAACTTTCTTTTAGCAATCGATCTCTCCATTTGCATTATATAAGAAGAGCATCAACTCTTTATTTTGGGGGGTTTATTCAGAAATCATTTTTCATATTTGTGAGTTTGAGAGCAACATATTTGTGAGATTGAGAGCAGCATATTTGTGAGATTGAGAGTAGCATATTTGTGAGTTTTAAGAGCATAGAGTATTTTTTTTAGTATGAGGAAAGGGTTGAGTTGGTTAGTTGTTGATATTATTTGAAGTAATAGTATCAAGGAGAGTTGAGAATAGAGAAGCCCATGGGAAGATCCATTGTGCTTTGAGAAAGGAGTTGCAGGATACTCGTTAGGAGCTATTTTATACCAGACATGCTTTAAATATCCACTTGTCTTTCTCTTTTTAATTTTGAAACTAAGTTTGAATTTCATTTGAAGGTGTTTGTGCTATCATTGTATGCATACTATTGCTATTGGATAGTTTATGAGAGCTTGTGCATTTAGCTAGATTTTATATAAGTTGGAACAGGGAATCTAAGTAGTATGATAAGCAGCTATCTTGATTATATTGCTTGATTAACATAGCAAAGAGAAGCTAAATAGGGTATTAGGTTAATATCGTAGCAATATAGGGTTGTATTTGCATTATCTGTATGAGTTATGTTGCTTTGTAATGAAAGGGATTGAAATCCTAATAGAAGTATTAGGCCATTATTATCTAGGGAATGATGTTATTTTATGAATATCTTTATTTATAAAATTTAACCATTGGTGGATAACTTACATTCTTGATTGCTTATAACCCTTGAAAGTGGGAGATTAGTTTATTCCCTATGGTTACCTAGATATACACTTGAATAAGAGTTTATATCATTTTTCAACAAGAGAGTTAGAACATGTATTAGAAGTAAATACGTCCTCACTATCTTTGAATGATACTATCTTATATTTTGACCAAAAGGCTATATTGGAAAACCAAAGCCATAATGTGATGAGATTTTAAGGTGCAAAAGCACAAAACCCCCTCAAGTAGAAAAATTTCTCTAGATTGGATACAAACTTATCATACATTTAATAGGTGAATATGTGTGCCATATCGAAGGAAAAGATATATGATTGTCTATGTACATACAAACCTAGGTACCTTATATAAATGATGCAAAGAATAACTTAGAAAGAACCATGTGGAAATTGGAGATTAGTCGAAAGGTTCTTAGACAAATTATTAGAAGTTAAATAGCTTATTATTTTGACTTATTATTGGACATTACTACGAACATGAGATATTATATCGAATCAAATTAAAATTATATTTAATGTCATGAATTAGCAGATAGGTTATGGCAACCTAGAAGGACAAAGCTATACTAGGTATAAACAAAGAGTTTGAAACTTAATACAAAGAAGTAGTCTTGAATTCAAGTGTAATACTAAATTATTATATATACCGACATATTGTTAGTGCTTTAGATTGAGACCAGGTGTGTCTAGTTGGTGACATGAAATCATCAGTATTAACTAATTGTGTATTAAGCAAGATGGTATTTACTTCCATGGTTGAAACTAAGGAATTTAATAAGAGGTAGTAGCCAGTCCCAGTTTGTTACAAGTATGTAATAGGGTATTCAAGAGAATGTGTCAAACCTATTTGGTCTATGAAATCAATGTTAGTGTGTCATCACGTTTGAATGAAATCTTGTTATGATTATTAACCTTGCAGGCAAACCAAGAGGAGTTAACCATAGGTCAGTGGAGTTTCTAAGTCGAGTATGGGTGGGTGAACATAAAACAACACTTCAAAGAAAATGGATTTATTATATATATATGAAAATTTTGGCCAGAGTAGGTGTTAAAGTTGTTGCTTACACTTTGTTGGTTCACCGTGATCCGAGTTTGCATGGATAGTTAGTAGTGTAATGCATAGTTGGAGTGGATCTATAATTGTATGGTTGTACTAGTTATGTAGGACACAACACTAGATACTCAGATGTGCATTATTAGAGTTTTCCATACCAAACTCTTCATTGAATGGTAGGGCTACTTCCAGTTAGGAAGATGTGCAGGGGACAACTTAAGTCTGTTTTTGGAGGAAGAGTGCTTGGGTGATGCTCTCCCTCTTGTAGTTGATAATCAAAGCTTGTGGAACAAAAGAAGTGTGATCCAGATGAGGACACCTTGACCATTGAACTCTTGTATGTTGTGAATTTGTATATGAACATGATCATGAATCAATTACAATTTGTATTTGAAAAGATGAGTTAAATCTATTTGGAATTATGTAATGTTATACCATTTATGCAATGACAAGTGAAAAAACATTTATGCAATGTGCAATTATGTTATTGAAAAGGAAAAAATTCATTTCCCTATTTCTGGAAACTTGTGTTATTCTCTTTTTGAGTTAAAACTTAGGTGAAAAATATTGAGTGAACGTTGGGTATGTTACATCAATGATCAACTCAATCATAGGCAAAGACAATGGACCTTCTCAAGGAGTTATATAAAATGTGATGAATGACCATAACACTACAAGAGAAGCCAAGGTTGACATCTATTGTGAGGACATGATCACACACAAAGACTCATGATTTTTATGCAACTTAACTGACAATTATGTGACATAACAACATATTAAGTAATGGACAAATTGCACATATATGTTAGATGGTTAGATAAGGTGTGTGTGTGTGTGTGTGTGTGTGTGTGTGTGTGTGTGTGTGTGTGTGTGTGTGTGTGTGTGTGTGTGTATATATATATATATATTGCCTAGATATGTATATAGATAACTATGTGTATGCAATACATATTTAGGATATACAATGAACATAAAATGACAGATGCTATACGGTATTATATGTAGTGCTTACTTTATTTTATTGTAGCCCAATACTTGATTAATGCTTGTGTCCAATTCATTTGTTGTATTAATCCTAGTTCTTTAGAAAATGATCAACAAGATATCATCAACCCCTTGGCCTAATATTTCTTGCTAATAAATAACAAAAATCACTTTCTTTTATCACACCCTTATGAAAATAACCTTCTAAAGCTTAGGACCACCTTCATGACTAGACATGATAGTAGATAGATGCAACCAAATCCTAGTAGAAGGTGATAAGGTATGTGTTAGCATTGAGTGGAGTGAGCACTTGAAGGTGGAAAGTCACTTTTAACCCTAACTTTCTTTAACTTTTATGAATTTTTCAACTCTTAAAAAAATGTTTCGTTTATTTTTAAAAATAGCTTAGGATTTTTTAGTTTTTTACACCAACTACACATGGGATTGACCTATTGGATCAATATAGATACACATTATTGACTTCTAGGACTTATTTGATGAGTGGGATTCATCTCTCTTAGCCACGTTTGCAATTTTACCATTAGTTCATTGATTTTTTGTGATTTTATTAATTGATTATGGACTAATATTATTGATTTATCTTGCTTATGGATATAAACTAAGTTAGAGTTCTACATGCATCCATCAAACCATTATTTGTGTAGAATGAAATCATTTTCCTCCATAATTATAAATTGGGCATTATTATAGGTAATTACGGTTATTACATTATTATATTATGATACAATGGGAATTAAATACAAATTCTTTCCATCTCCTCACAAGCAAGATGATGATGAAAGTGGAGGTTGTGTGGAGGATTATGTGCCTCCCTATTAGGGGTGGGCATGTAAAGACAAATAATGCGACATAATAGTAGTATAAAGATATATCTTTAGTGGTTTTGACTAATCATGCCAATTATATATGAGATACAGTCCATGAATGAAATCATACCCAATGATGTGTATAGTGGTTACTTTTGATTTTTGGGATCCTCATATTGCTATGTGGCAAGGGTATTTTTCCTCGGGGTAGGTGCATACTAACCCACTATATAATTACTTGCATATGTTTTATGATTTATTATTTTGGGTGTATAAACACATTCATGTACTAGAAGAAATATTTATATTAGTGTACTATCCATGCCAATTATATATGAGATAAAATCCATACAATGAAATCATACTCAGTGGTGCATATAGTGGTTGCAAACAGTTGCTCTTAATTATTGGGATCTTCATCTTGGCTAGTGGCTAGGGCTATTTAATTTTGTATAATCCAGTCCATATATGTAGAAACATAAAAGAGCATGATTGTATTTTTCCTTGAGGTAGGCTCATGATAGTACACTTATGTAATTACTTACATATATTTTTTAATTTATTATTTCGGGTGTATGATCATATTCATGCACTCCATTGTTTTTTATTACCATTACCAATAATATCAAGCACAACATTAGTATTTCAATGGGATATTAATACTTTAGATCAATAGGGGGACTACATGACCCTTCAAATAGGGAGATAATGCTTTAAACCAGTCATTCCTTTAGATTTTACACAAATGTCGTATAAATAGTTGGTTGTAGAAGAAATTGATCACTTTTAGTTGGGTGGGATCAAATGGTCCAAATAATTTTTAGTATAGATAGATTCTAATTTGAGAGCATGCTTCAATAGTTTACTATTTAATGGCTTGTTCTATTAACACCCATTTGTTCATATGTCATCATTGATCCTTATTTTGTTAGGGAGGGAGATACTTCATTTCTAACCAATCTCTTCTAGATGATGATGAGTGTGATGAAACAATGAAGATGGCAATAGGAGATGAAATAGGAGTAGCCATTGATTATAAAGCACAGTGGTGTGATAAGAGGATTCCATCATTTTTTCCCTAGATTCCTTCGTAATGTATTTACAATAGTAGATCAAGCAATCTGCAAGGGTGGAGATGCTCAAGCTTTGTTATATACCGTATCACTAAATAATCCTTTTAGAAAGGAGTGGTAGAAGGGTTACCTAGGGATAAACATGATAATATATTATGTGTTTAGAGTTATTTCATTTCATGCCCAATCATATAAGTCATCCTAATCTAGTGATGTGTATCATGCAAGTACTATGGGGGAGTGGGTTTCTCTAATATCCACCACCATAGATCAATTCTCATGAACTTCCAACAACATCAATAGAGAGCATTATGCAGGACCATGCAAGTGCTAGACACTTTTCTCCCTATTTTCTCTAGTGAGTTAGGCATGTGAGGCTTATAGGGGTGCATTAGTAGAGTGTACCACATTGCAGATAGAAAGAGGAGATTACTTGAGAGTATTAAAGGTTATACCTAGACTTGAACTCTATTAAAGTCTAGTGATGTTGGTTATAAATAAAGTTGGATTGATTGGAGTTGGAGGTAATCATACTTGCATTAGGAAACAATGTCATTACTACTATCATGCTTCAATAATGCGTTCATTCATAAGAAAAGGTGGTGAACCTTTTCAATGAGTCAGGTTGACTATGATGGATAACCATGACACTATAAGAGGTTGGGGTTGAAGTCTAGATAAAAAATAATCACACATAATCAACTATGATAGTAGAAAAAATGATATGAGGGAGCAATCATCAAGGGAACCTACTCCTAAGTAACATGTTTATTAACATTATTTATTGTTATTTGTCTTTTCTATGTTGCCTAATTTATGTTGGAGCTCTTGCTTTTATAATATTAGACACTTCATCCAATATGATGTACTTTGATATTATGATGATGTTATAGTTTAGGATTAGTTGTTATTCACACTTTATTATTTTCAATATGCACATTTATGCCTAAGGTATTGAGCTTAATTGGTTAAAGAATTGGCCTCTTAATGTGGAGATCCAAGTTCGAATCCCAATGGGAAATCTAATTTGGAATTCTAAGTTGTGACTCTTGGTCTTTCAGAATTGGCTCCTAATGTGGAGGTGGTTTCTAAATAAATGGATTTCTAAGTTGCGACTCTTGGTCTTCCATAGGTGGTTTCTAGTGTGATTGCTCATAAGAGCTTATATTGGTCTCATCTTGATGCTCGTATGAGCAAAACATTTGTAAATAATTAGTAATATAAAAAATATGTATATTATTGGAGTTGTTTATGTTCTTGTGTAAATGTGCATGTGAAAGATGTATCATAAATAATTGATGAACATGTTTGTCTTTTTTAATCAATAAAATCTCTTCTTTTTTATAGAACTCTTTAATGATGAATCAATCAATAGAATAAAATAAGTCCCATGGTCATAATCACATGAAGTTAACAAGCAAGATGTCTTAGGATGTGCAATAGATTCAATTAAAGGGTATTTTCTTTTCCTCTTTGCTCTTCTAGGTAATGGGTGAATTTTTTGGCTTAGTACCCAATTCCATGATTGTATTTAGCTTCTTGTGGTTATATGAACCTACATTGACCTTGTTTGTATTTTTTGTCCTCTATATTTATATTGAAATTTGTGCATGAGTTAATATCGAGGACCAAGAATTCATTTTAATGATTGAGGAGAGGATGGTTCACTTTTAGAAGTAGTATTTTTAGGATCACTATCGCCTATGCACACTTTCTTCTCATCGTTGTATGCCTCACATGTCTTCCCACGAATAGAAGGATTCATATAAAGAGATGGGGTATTATAAAATTTTGGATCAAAGTGATAATTATTGATGCTACAAGACATCAAATCTAGTGGACCTTAATCATCATATTCCAAACTACTACAAAATAGGAGGTCCCAATTTACAACTCTTACATTTGATAGATTATTTTTTGAAATTATATTATCAAATATATCTATTGGCCTACACGTGTTATATGGTTACAAACCAATATATATGGGCTAAAGCTTTTTGTTCCTTAAATTTACACATCCATGTACCCATGGATACCTGAGAAGAATATTATAAGTTAATTAGGCACCAAATGGAAACCATGTCTTACATGCATCATCATAACTTGATTTGAAGAGTAATTATATTGAAATAAAATCTATCAACATTGTCAAATCCTCTAATAGTAAGCTCAAGTTGTTACAACTTTAATATGTCAATTTCCAATTGATTGAAACAATCCTTTGTGTGGATATTTAAACTAGATCTATTTTCAAATAAAGACCATTTAATATGTAATTTTCCACACTTCACCATAATATGTAAGGGTAAACCCATAGTAGTGAATCCCAAACTTTGGACATCATATTTTTGAATTCAGATGGAAGTAAAAATTAAGAAACGCCTTCATTCAAAGGTGAGTCAAAAATCACCTTTGTTTAAAGATGTAAAATGTAAAGAAAACATTTGAATGAAGGTAATTTCTATAAATGGTGAAAAAGATACGTTCATTTAAAGGTCCCTTTCTATTCCTTTTATGTAAATTACTATAAAAGGAATACAAAGGGACCTTCAAACAAATGTTCATTTTTTGCCATTTGCGAAAATCACCTTCATTCGAAGCTCCTTTAATACTTTTGAATGAAGGTTTGTTCGAAGGTCCTTGAATACCTTTGAATGAAGGTCATAAAAGTGACCTTTCCATCTTCTTTTTTTTTTTTTTTTTGGCAAATCGCTACCAGAGAGGGTAGCACTCAACTATTCAATTCAATGAAAAAGTACATTTGACTACAAAGGAAACCTTCTCAGAGCTGCAGATGGTCAAGATTTCCCTAATCAAGCACTAACCAAGAAGACGCCAACAAAGTGGCATCAAATTAAGGCAAGCAAAGGGAACCAACTGTCCCCGAATTTGAGCTTTCTCCAGCTAATAATCAACGCCCAACCACCGAAGCCTACCACCATACAACAAAGAAAGCCACTAAACAACTTCTAGCTAAGACCGAACACCAATCATACATTAGGCAGCGATATCATTGGCAACGATTTCCAAAACATTTGGCCACAGAACATAGGAATTTGAAAAATTTGCACATTATTTTTGATCAATGCCTGCATTTGCTAAAAGGTCGGCCACTTTGTTTGCCTTTCTGAAGACGTGGCGAATTGTAAAGTTACCAAGACAAGATAAAAGCGGAGATATTAAATTTATCCACGCCTGAAGGTGCCAACTTAGCGCTTTTATGGAGATTATTGCACGCACAATAACTTTCGAGTCACCTTCAATATCAGCATCTTGAATATTATTATCAGCACAATGTTTTAGTCCTTTGAACAGGCCCGCCACCTCTGCCACCGTGTTTGTGCCTACTGGTAATTTTATTGCTGCTACCCATACCATGTTGCCAATTGAGTTTCTTATCATGAAGCCTGCACTTGAGGGGCCCGGGTTACCTCTCGAGGCCCCGTCAAAATTTAATTTGAGTCTGCCTCTCGGAGGCAATTCCCACTTAGCCTTTGCTCTTTGAGATTTGTCCTTCATTTGAGCACCTTTTGGGGGATTTATTAGAGGGCCAATACTTTACCATTGCTTCATCCCAAGCTGAGAAGAAATTGAACTTCTTTTTGGAAGCCTTTGAGTTAAAATGTTCGCTAATACCACTTTCAATTTTGCTGAGCACTGAACTTAAAGGCAATGCCTTATCCCTGAATATCCAAGCATTCCTTTCCTTCCAGAGCTACCATGTTATCATTGCTGGAGTTTCCAACCAGAGGCCCGCCAAAGAAGATCCCTTGCCAAGTGAAGGCCAAGCATTAAATATATCCTTTACAGTATTTTGAAGAGGCCCTTGCCAGTTTAGTTTCCTGCAAAAGTGGACCCAACATTCTTGTGCAAAAAAACATTCTACAAGGATGTGGTCAGTGGATTCAACACAATTCATACAAAAGACACATCTAAAAGGCCCCTGGAAGCCAAGCCTATTCAGGTGTTCACCTGTCAAAATACGACCATGTAGAGCAGTCCACGCAAAAGCGCCTGCTTTTGGAAGCACGAAATTATTCCAGCAAAGATCACTCGGCCAACTACCAACCCTCTGCTCGTTTATGAGAACTTCATAACCCAATTTTATTGAGTAGGATCCTGATTTAGCTGCACACCATTTTATTTGATCAGGAACATCTGTGAAGAATATACGTCTTTTTAGTAGCCCCTTCTCCAAAACGGATCTTTGATTATCTGAAAGCATGTCCAACTTTTTCCAAACAAATTATTTCCTTCCGTTACTGGTGTAAAAAATTGCATAAGCACACACCCTAGTGCCGACCACAGAGCTAGTTGCTTGAACCGCTTGTTCCATTCCAGGCAAACACAATAGTGGCGTATAGCCATTCCACGAATCACTCTAGAAGGAGGCTTTTTTTCCATCACCTATCGCCCAGGTTAAGTGATCTGTGATCAAATGCCTACTATCTAGAATGAAGTTCTACAAAGCAAAGCCCCTCCTTAGGTTTGCAATTGTTAAAATTCTATCCGCTTTCGAAGAATCTAGGTATTTGTGTTTTAAGAGATTCGCCCAATGATCACCAGAATTTGAATAAATCCTCCACGTCGACTTTGCGCCAAAGGCCAGGTTTTGCGAGTGAAGGTCTTTTAGTCCGGCCCCACCCAAATTCTTTGAAATCTTTAGCGTATCCCTACCAATCAGAGGAATACGATGCTGCACCGAAGTGCCATCCCACAATAGATTTCTTTGAATGCCTTCGATGCGTTGCTCTGCCTTCCTTGGTAATGCTAGACAAGCCATAGTGAAATTTGGGACAGCAGCTAGGACAAACTTGACCAATGTTAGCCTTCCCGCCAATGAAAGCCAGCGCCCACGCCAGTTCCCTAGTTTACCTTTACATTTACGAATGGTTTCTTCCCATAAACTAGACTTAGTCTGCCCTGAATAAATTGGAATCCCTAAATACTTGGCCGATAACACACCACAATTGAACCCTAAAATTGCAACGATCCTCCTTTAAATTTTCTTACCAACATTGAAGAAAAAGATGCATGACTTCTCCACATTAACTAACTGTCCTGATTCCTGTTCGAACAAGACAATAGCACCTTTCATAATTTCAACTTCTTTTATTGAACCTTTGCTGTATAACATTGTGTCATCGGCAAACAAATGGTGTGTGATCTCTGGGAGTGATTACATGATTTTCACACCTTTCCATATTTTCTGATTGGAGAGGTTTGAAATGTGATTGCTCAGGGAGTCAGCCAAAATGACAAAAAGAAATGGCGATAATGGATCCCCCTGGCGTAAGCCCCGGGAGCTTTGAAAAAAGCCACAAGGATTTCCATTAATTAACACAGAATATCGAGGTGAAGAAATGCAACACCACACCCAGTTCAACCATTTCTCCTTGAAGCCTAGTTTTTCCATTATTTTAATTAGAAAGCACCATTGCACCCTGTCGTAGGCTTTACACAAGTCCAACTTTACAATCATACCATTATGTTTTAAAGATTTTAAAGAATGCACCACTTCATGAGCGATGACCACTCCATCAGTTATGTTCCTACCAAGTACAAAACCACATTGTTCCTTTGAGATCATCCGGGGAAGCACCTTTTTCAACCTATTCACCATGACTTTGGTGATAATTTTATAGATTGAATTGCATAGAGCAATCAATCTATAATCAGAAAAGGCTTCACAATTTTCCTTTTTCGGAATTAAAGCAATATTGGTATTGTTGAAATCTTTCAAAATCACTTCCTTACGCCTTGATTCCTCCACTACAACAGTTAACTCATCCCCCAAGAAATCCCAACAAACTTGATAAAAAAGGGCATTAAAACCATCTGGCCCCGACGCTTTTTCAGGCTTCATTTCAAAAAGAGCCTCCTTTACCTCTTCTTTGCACACCTTTTTTGTCAACATTTCATTGTCTGCCACATAAATTTTATTGCTAATATTTTCCAGTAAACTCAAATTTAATGGATCAGCAGTATTTTCCCCCCCAAGCAAAGATTCAAAATAGGCAACCCCCAACCTTTGGATTTCTTTTTCTTCTGAAACAATATTACCTCCTTCATCCTTTGACTGGGTTATTCTATTCCAGCTACGCCTGCATTTTGTAGAATTATGGAAAAAAATTGTATTCAAGTCACCCTCCTCTAACCAAGCTTGCCTGGATTTGGAACGCCAGTAAGACTCTTCTCGTGCCAAGACTTCATTATACTCGGCCATTAATTTTTTCTCCTTTTCAAACTCCTCCCAGCGCATACCATCCTTTAAAATCTTTTCACCTAAGACTTCCAGCTCTTCCTCCAATCTGGATTTTTCCACAAAAATATTTTTAAACACTTTTAAATTCCAGATTTTTAGCCTTTCTTTCAAATTTTGCAATTTCTTTTGAAAGAGAAACATCTTTGTACCACGAACATTTAAAGGCTCAAACCACCATTCCTTCATGTTGTCAAGTAAACTATCGTGCCTTAACCACATTTTTTCGAATCTAAACTGGCCCCTAGCCAGTTTTGAAAATAGACAAAGAGAAAGTTCTACCGAAAAATGATCGGAGATAAAAACTGGCTTGATCATGGCTTTTGGAGGGATGTTCTCCTGCATCCAGTCTTCAGACAAAAGGTATCTATCTAATCTCTCTGCTATATTGGTGAAACCTTTTCTTCGATTGCTCCAAGTGTAAGTGCCATTCACTGTCTTTAAGTCTATTAAGTTATTTGAAGTTACAAAGCTTACAAAATCCTTTTGGGCTTGAGAAGCCTTTCTGCAGCCCCCCTCTTTTTCACTCAAATCCAAGATTATGTTAAAATCCCCCCCTAAAATCACTCTATCCTTTTGCAGAGAACCACTCAAATCATTCCACACTTTAACTTTCTCTTCATTTTTAATTGGACCATAAACATTAAAAATGGTAAAAGCAAAGGCTATAGAAATTACTTTTACCTCTATCTGCATCCAACTTTGATTTACCTTAGACATTGCAACTGCAGTAGTTGTAGGATTCCAAAGGACACCCAGACCGCCAGAAGCCCCGTCTGCATCTGCAAAGAAGCCTTTCCACTTTTTGCAGGAGAGAATGATTTTTTCTTTTTCACCGCCTGCCAACTTCGTCTCTTGTATTAGGATTAAATCTGCCTTTAGTAATTCCAACTGGCGCATGACCAGTCGCCTTTTGTTAGGGGCATTCAGGCCCCTAACATTCCAAGTTAGGGCCTTCATCTTTTGCCAAGGGAGGATTTGCCTCCCTTGGATCTAGTCATGTAGGTTTTTATTAAGGGTTGATTTCCTTTCAAGACCTCCTCCTCCAGTTTCTGCTTGTTCGATTTTCTCCCCACTTTCCCAGCCGATAGTGTCGTTGTTGATTGCATAATGTGCCTCTCTTCTATTATGTCTATTCCATCTGCTTCATCTTGAGAAGAATCATCAAGATTTTCCTTATTCCAATCCTCCTTAAACTCAATCAATTGAAGAACCGCTTCAGACTTGTTATCTTGAGGCGCAATCTCACCTTCTTCAAAATGGGATTGGCAGTTAGTTATTTCTTCTTCATTTGTGTTTGCAACTACTAATGCCCAAGCTTTCGCTTTGTCTTCCTCCATCAGTTCTCTTTCATAATCTTCATGTGCAGTAACTTCCTTCTTCGACTATTTTCACCTCCAAATTTCTTTAGTTCTCCTCTGTAACCGCCTACAATCTTTGACGTTGTGGTTTCAGAGTCTACAGTTTAAACAAAAAAGGCAGGTTTTTCTATTTCAATCGATTGCAACCAATTTAAATCACCATATGACAAAATTAGTTCCTCTGGTAAAGCCTTAATTGCCAACAGTTTTAGCCTTGCGTAAATGAGAGACTCGCTATTTCTCAAATCAACTTCTAAAGTTATTCCCAACGAGTTCCCAATTTTAGTTAGGCAATTGCTTGACCAGTATTCATATGGCAGATTGTATAGTCTCAACCATATTGGGCCTTTTTGCGGATTACATTTCAACGGATTGAAATTCCTCTCCCATCTTTGCAAATAGAGGTATGAATCGCCATTCTTCCAAACTACTTTGTCCAAGATCTCTTCCCGTTTTTCTTCATTAGCAAAGACCGCAACGAAGAAACCTTTAGGCATGAAATTTATTATTGGGTCCATCTTCCAATTCTCAATGACCCAAGTGCCAATCTCCTTTCGCGAGAAACTCCTACCAAGAAACCAACCAATAACCGCCACTTTCTCAAAGTTTTATGCGTCACTCAAGAAAAATTCTGAGAGATTGATTTCAACTTTTTCCTTTTTATTGCATTTGTGCGAACCTTCATCTTCGTTCAAGCCAAATGCGCCAGCGCTCTTCTCTGGAAATTGCGTTCCTGCAACTTCTGTTACAGTGCCCCTCTCCACCGTCGCCATCTTCCCTTTCGACCTTTCCATCTTAGGCCTCATATTTTCTTTAGAATTTTTTTGTTTCCAACCTTGGTTTGGACCAACAAATGGAATGAATTTGATAGGATAATTTGTAGGATTGTAGCAGTTGAAACAAGTTTTCCAACGAGTATACTTTTGAATATATTTAATTTGACTATTATATTTATTTTCTATTTTCAAGTGAACATAGGTTTTTCAACAATCATCAAGATCTTTATTCCACACACATGAAAAATGGTAATTTAATATATATTTTTTTCAAAAATATACCTACACTAGGTATTGGTGTTCTTATTTCAACAAATAAAAATGAAGTTGATTTAGATGCATACAATTTTTTTATGCGTTATTAAATTAACCTATGTCTGAATTATAGTTATTCTCACTTTAAAAAATTACAAATAAATTATGCATCAAAAAATTATGAAAAAATATTTGTGGACTAGATATTGGTGTTACTAATCTATGTGTAAAAAATATAATTTTATGCTTTTCTACAAATAAACTTATGTTTTACCAAATTAACATTACTTTTTAAAAATATTGCTAACTATAAAAAATAAGTTATTCAAAGTTACATAAAAAACTCACAAATTATTTCTTAAAATTTTAAAAAATACTTATAATCTACAAACAAAATCACAAACTCACTAGTTCACATCAACTTCAATTTTTTAACGGATTAGTTGCTATAGGTGTCATAAAGTAAAATTTCAGAGAAAATGTTGATATTAATGTCCCCCAAAAGTGGGACACACTATTGTGGGATCACTTGTAAAGATAATGCTTCACCTATAGTGTTAAAATGTGGGAGTTAATAATCATCAAATAATATAAAACATGATGTTTCTTGTGGCTAATAGTATATGCCAAATACACAATTGATTGTGGAGTAGTATCAAAATTAATTTGTATCTTCTCAAAGGATTTTTACATGATATCTTTCTAAAAAAGGTGATGTACATACTAGGTCCCAAAGAGATATATTAGATAGTGTGTTTTGTAATTATTAAATAATATCAAACTCCTTGGATGCTTTAGATACCACTTTAGTCCTTGAAAGTTGGTTAAATGTATTAGTTTACAAAGTAGGTTGTGTCTGTTAGAGTAATCATGCATTAGCTAATAATCAATTAACCTTTAATTAATTATTAGTCTAATTTATTCTCATGCACTTAAGCTAAACTTAGGAGTTCTTTGTTCAGTTAACTAAGTGTTTTTCTATGTTAACTGAAGTAAGCAATTACTAGGGTTGCTCCTATATAGCACTCAACCCTCATTGTATTATCTCTCTGGAGATTTACTCTCAAAATCTCAACCTTTAAGGACTTTTGTTTTCCTTGAAGATTCATGAGGTTCATTTTGTATCTTTTTCTTTGTTGAATAATACAACAATTATTTGCTTGCAGATCTCTTGCGTGCAAAGTGTCTTTGTTCGTTGTTTGATCTCATAGCTCGTGTTTTTCACAATTCTAACATGGTATCAAATCTTTGAAAGACGATTCCAACACTAGATATGAAAGCTCGAGAGTTATTTACAATGAGGGTTGAGTGCTATATAGTAGCAAAACCCTAAAAGAATAAAAGCACTCCTAAGTTTAGCTTGAGTGCATGAGAATAAATTATACTAATATAATCAATTAAATATTAATTAATCATTAGCTAATGCATGATTACTCTAACAATGACAACATTATATTTTAGCTTCTCCCTAATATTTGAGGTGTATATCCCAACATAATGCAATAATGTGAATTAGGGATAATGTGAAAATCAAGTATAATAAACACATAAGTCATATAGATAGAATGTGAATTAGCATCAAAAGATAAATCATGCAAATGTAATGCTAGTGCCATACTATCCTCATGTGGGCTAGGGTTAAAAATGAACAATGAAAGTATGAGATAAATCTATAAAAGAAGAATAAAGTGAATAAGATAAATCAAACCATTGCAAATCTCTATTACTTAAATGTAATCTAATCTCACTATTTAAGTATTTATAATTAGCAAATAAAAATGGTTTCACATGTAAAATCCAAATTTCTAACAAAGATCTCTTTGCTAAGGTCGGTTGGGATTTGTTGAGAAATAGGAAGGACTGGTGCACAATTATAAATTCAAAGTATCTAAACAATACCCCATCCATCAACTGTATTTCTAATGGTCACCCCCATGGCTCCCTAGTTTGGAATAATATTAACAAAGCTAAATAGCTTCTACAGTCTGGCTTTAGATGGAGACTTGGTGATGGGCATAATATCAAATTCCAAGATGACCCCTAGCTGATCGAGATCCCCCTCAACCAATTTGATTTTAAAGAGTTGATGGTCCTTGCGTCTAACCACTTTGGCCCTTTGGTTGTGGATTACATCATGGGCCAACAATACACTCAAAAATGGAAAGATATAAATGTTGTCACAACTCTCTTAATCTTTCTCACTTTTCCAAACTTTTTCAAGAAAACCTCTCCTTGACTATAATTCCTATTTCGACCCAAGAAGATGACTTTGTCTGGACCAAGGAAAGAAAGGGTGATCTAACTGTCAAATCGGCTTATAGGTTGTTGTCTATGCAAGACACCAAGGGTAATTTCTAGAAGATGATTTGGAACGTACATCTTATCTTGAAATTCAAATTTTTTTGGTGAACTACAACCCACACTAAAATCCTCACCCAAAACAACCTAAGGAAAAGGGGGTTTCAAATCCCTAATAAATGTTTGCTTTATAAGAGTGATGAGGAGTTTGTTCCTCACTTGTTGCTCCACTATCCCTTTGCTACTGAAATCTGGGCTGCAACTTTGCAAATGGTTTCTCTTGGACCATGAATGGGGATATTAAAAGCTTTGTGGAGAATTGGATTAGCCCCTAATCTCATCCCCTACACAAATCCTTTAATTTGTTGGTGCTTATGAAAAGAAAGAATTAACTTGATCTTTCACAATGAGGAAAAGAGCCCCATGGAGGTTTTTAATATTTGCTTCAGGATCCTAACTGAGAACATTGCTCACTTTATTTGGAAACCTCCAAATAGACCCCCTAATTCTCTGAAGATTATCATGGCTAGTAATTGGAATAGATCCCTAAACCCAAATCCTATGACAACTCTAAATTGTTTGCAAGATTAAATACTAAATGGAGGGCTCCTTTGCATGGCTGGCACAAAATCAACTTCAATGGGGGTACCAAAGGAAACATAGCCCTACCAGTATAGGGGGTGTCATAATAGATCATGATGGAAAAGTGGTGGTTGGTTATGCTGGTGGGATTGGGGTGCATTCTTCAATGACTGTTGAAGCTAGGGCCTTGTTGAGTGGAATCAACTTTGCTAACTCTATTGGGATTAGGAATCTACATATTAAGGGTGATTTTAAATCAGTGATTAATACTATCACTGAGAATCACCTTCAAGATTGAACTATTAAGGATATCACGGTTGACATAAATCACATACTTCCTAAAATTAAGGGGATAATGCTTTCACATATTTATCGGGAAGGTAATGTGGTTGTTGATGCCCTTGCTAATGTTGGGATCCACTAGAAAGTTACTAAGTGTTGGAGGAACTTTGATTCCTTTCCTACCTTGGTGAAAGGATTTATCCTTAGTGATCAAAAAAATCATATTTAGATCATGACGTACATTAACTCTTATTTATTTGGGGCTGATATGTATCTTATTTTTATTAGCCTTGGTCTGATGTGGTGGTTCAAAAATGATGAGTTGGATAAGAAAAGGTGGATGTCGATGACTAGTCACGACAAGTATATGTTATGCTTTGCTAGCTTAAATGTAACATATGGAATGAAAAAGGTATGTGCCTTTCCTTTCAACATGAGTTTCAACCTAAAATGAATGGTATATTAATTAATCCTAGTTGGTGGATTTGTGATACGAATTTGTGCTGGTAGATTTGTGATATGACATCATACCCTTTAACCCTTAAGTTTCATTATGACTTCATATTAATGACCTATGATGCCACCACTAAATCTTTTGGCTTGATGTACTTTAACACTCTCTAGTCTTGTGCCGCCAAGTTCAACCCCTTGAAAAAGATTACTCCTTCTTGGGAAGTTATTATCATTTTAAATTACAATGGTCCTATCTTTATTTTGGGGAAGGTTTTGTATTCCCATCTTGCATTTTTGCAAGAATTTATTGTTTCTTGGCTCCCATGGTTGTTTTAGTAAAATTTTGTGCACTATGGATAGAGATAGAGTTAGAACTGAACTTGACTCTTGTAAGGAGTTTAGGCAAAATGCTTTAGTCTGGCACATTTGTGTTGAAGGGGGCCTAGCCCCGTTAACAGAGAATCTAAAAGGCCATGATGAAAATCTCTCAACCAAAATTATAAATAGTTGGAATGACAAACAGGTTACCCTTAGTGGCATTTCTTTTGAAGTTAGCGAGGATGTTATTTCTAAAGCCACAAGGTTGTCTTGTTTTGGGTAGAAGTTAAAAAAAGCACACCAAAGTTCTTGATGTGGACAATATGCAACATTTTTTTAAGAAGAATGAGCAACCAGTCAAGCTCTATACCAAGTATGACAAGAGAAAACTCCTGGCTCCCTGGGATTAGGTGTGTCTTGTCCTTATGAAGTATGCTACCCTTGAAGGTCATTTCAAATGTTATTATTGTTATCATATGTCATTGCTTAACCATTTTAGGCATAACCTTCTTATCAGTTTCCCTTTCTTTGTCTTTTCCTCTTTAGAAAGCTCCATGAAGGAAACCATGGAACTAGCTGCTAAAACCCCTGACAAACCTCCCCTCCCCTTTTATCAAGGGTTAATTTTGAATATGTATCATTTCCACTTGGCTTTATTCCATCCTAAACTCATTAGTGCTACTAGGGTTCCTAAAGAACTTGAGTCCCTTGAAAATTCCCCCAAAAAAACTTCCCTTGTTTCTACCCTTGGCTCCAAACGTAAAGTTCCCCTGACCACCATGGAACCCACCCTTGAAAATAAACCTAAATTAACCGGAAAGAAGAAAAAAACCAACCACATGCAATCCCAAAAGAATGTTGCAGTTAGTTTATACGAGCTAAAATATACCCAAACTAAAAGATTTAAACAAATGAGCAAGCCTAAACTGGGACCTAACAAGAAGAAATCAACTACCTTCTATGTTGAAGAACCTACCATTGACAATGAAGAGGGAGAGGATGACTCTAAAGGTTTGGGGGAGGAGGACAACACTATGGCTATGGAGGTGGAAGTGGGTGTGGATCCTACTAATGTCATGCATTCTAATCGTTTGGCTAAACATAAACCTGAAGTTATCATTAAGTCCAATAGCTCTTAACAGATGAATAAACACAAGAACAACAAGCACAAGACATTGGAGGAAGCTGACGATTTTGTTGAGCGACCCAACTAATTCCCTTAACTCAACCAAATGTTGATGGAGGAGCCCACTCTGGACTCCTCCAACCATAATGCAAGAAATTAAGTAGCTACTAAGCCTAATCAATGCTCTAATGAAGACTACAAGACCCTTCTGACTTGTTTCAACACCATCGAGAAGAAATTGAACATGCTCACTTGCTTTACCATCAAAGTCATCCACCACTTTGCAGTGACTGTTACGTCGATGCTGAAGGATGAGGTCTAGAAAAGGGTGCCTGTGAGCAATCTCGGTTCCAACTAGTCAAATGTGGATGTCTTTAAATTCCTCATGGAGGAATGGGAGCATATTGCAAAGTAGCAGTCTAGGGCTTGTTCACTCCCATTAGGGATCTATGTTTTTATTGTTTTTGTGTTGTGCATATGAACTATTAGTATGTTATTCTTGGTCGTATATTGTTAATGCTAGTTCTTTTTTCTCTTTAATCTTATCTATTGAACTCTAGCCCTTGTGGGTTTTTTGTGTTGGGGGTTCTGCACCCTATAAATATAGCTTATATTATCAAAAACATCCATGGAACCATTGCAATCATCATGTTCTTGTTTAGTTCTAAAAACTTGTAATGTCTTTACATTGTAATGAATAAGAAATTGTAGCATTATCATTAAAATCCATATTAAGAGCTAAAGATACATACCATAATAGGGTATGTAATCATCATGCAAGGCATAGCTATTAATAGAACAAATATGAGATGTAAAATATAGATCATCGTGCATTGCATCATCATGTATGAAAGAAGACACATCCTCTAAAAGCATGCCACCGTGGATGAAAGACTATCATGAAATGCAAAAGGAACAACATCATGAGATCTTATCATCTTATGAGTAGATAAAGGTGATGCAACTACATTGTCAGCATCCATCATACAAGGTGTTTCACCAGGTAACATCTCACTAGGCATGTACTTGTCATTATCACAATCCATGTGATCATCACGAAGATCATGGATAAATGCTATAGGTGCATAAGAAAATAATGAGTGCTAACCAATATCATGAAGATAAAAAAATATTATACACGATAGAACAAATCCTTCAAAAAGAACATATCCTTATCCTTAGCACAAGATATTGTAATAGTATTGAGGATATAAGGATGATCCACTATAAAATATGAGAACATATCAAACTTGTCAATAAATGTATGTATATTATCTAAGGAAAGTGACCTATAAAGTGTCATAATGATGTATTATTGAAGGATGGAAGGTCAGGATCAAAGTTGTATATCACTGTGTATTTCCAAACCCTAGTCAAAGTAATATAAGTATACACAAATATAAATAAATTTAAACCCTATAATCTAAAAGTGAATGATAAAATAAAAATTATATCAAATTTAAAAACCTTAAGACAAGTGAAGGTTTAGTCCTAAGGTTCAACCACATGGAGTGTATGAGTAGAAGGGTTCACAAAAAAATGTAAAAGAACAAGATCTCTTTTACATAAATCTAGGTTAAATAAATAAACATGGTGTTGGTTATTTTTTAAGAACCAAACTTAATCTCAGTCCTTACCTATGAATGTTCCAAAACTCAATTATCAGCAAGGTTGAGGATTGGCCAACACTTAAGTGAAGCGTTTAGAACCTCACTTCTTCTCTTCGGGCTCTATGAGACCCATGAGGGTAGTCCTACTTATGCTCGTAATATCTCAACTTGATCAAGAGCATTTCCTCACAGATGTATTCCTTAAGAAACCAATATCATCTAAGGCTTGGCAAACCTCTTATGAAATTGCTATTTGTTTTAGGGAATATGTTGATACTTGAAGGTTGGTGCAGTGTAAATTAAAGTATATTAAGAATTCACTTCCATTTCAAATCCCCGACTAAATTCATTACTAGCTCAGTCAACCATGAGACAAACTAATAAAACAACCAATGCCCTATCTGAGGGAATAATGGAGTCATAACTTGCAATCTATCAGTAATACAATTATGATTTAACATCATAAATTAATGGACTATCAGCATGCCATTTTGTAGCATCTAACTCACTATGTTTTAAAATATTGCTTCCTTACCAAATCCTATATCCCTTTCCCACAAACTAATGGTCTCATTTTAGCATTTAATCAACTCATTGAACTGAAGCAAAAACAAGCCCATTCATTTGGTGCGAATGACAAGACAAATGAAATTATAATTAACAAATTCATTCATAATTTGGAAGAAAAATACACAAGAGAGCAACATTTTAGAACTAATATTCTCCTTCATTACTAATATCACTTTGTAAAACTATATTTAAGATCTTCATATAGTATAACTTTCACCCTAGATTGGCTTATGATATATTTAATAATGTATCTATTTACATTCTATTTGCTCTAAGAGCATAACATTCACCTTGACCTATTTTGGACTCAAAAATTTTGAACTATCTTAACTTTAGCCATGGAATACCCTTTATAAATAGGGGAGCAACAAGCATTCGACTGAGTTACAATTTCATTTCACTTCAAAAACCTAATTTCAACTGCATCCTCAAAGAACTCCCTAGGAGGTTTCATGCAATCATTAGAGAACAAAGGAGGACAAAAGAAAAAAACAAATGTGCAGGATATTAGTCATTGTTGCCACATTCATTTTTGAACAAAAAAGATTTTGTATTAGCTAGAGGACCTTCATATCAACATGGAAGAGTAAAAGATCAAAACCACAGACACATTGAAACAAATACCTCCTATGCAAAGACATGTCCTCGTAACACTCAAACACATTTAGTCGACTAGACCTCCTAATAGGCTGAATTGGCACACCAGTCTTTCCCATCTCCAAAATGAACAAGAGTTGATAATTCAAAAGACTCTAAGTCAAAGTTGCAGGGAAATACACCTATCAACCTAGACTATTGCAACAAGTCCTAGAAAAGGGAATCCCAACAAACTAGAGCACAACAAACAAAGAGCTCAATTGAAAATTAACTTACCCAGGACACGAGCATTCACTATTCAACTCAGGGAGAATTAACACATACACACTCTTCACTATCCTACACTTCACATTCACTGTAGACTTAGAAAGATGGTGAAGATGAATAACGAATGATTTGCATTAAATAGAAGTTTTGAAGCATGCAAGAATTAATGATTCAAGAACTCCTCACGCGAACGAGTTGATAACTTAGTAGCTCGACTTTGAATTTGGGCCGTCAATCTCAAAGCATTTAAAACTTCATCTGTGGTGACCATGAGCATCGTTTTTCGACCATTAGCAAATTGTTCCTACAAAATAGTGATGCCACCTCAAATGTTGCCACGTCCTCCCTTAATCTTGATTAATGATATGCGATCTGACAATCAACATGCATCGCCAACCTAAATTGTGCTTCTCTGTTGATATCAGCGAAGTACATATGACTAGCATTTTGAAGGAAATAGTTCCTTATACACTTCATCGCTCATCGTTGGCCTTGCCCAAATTTTAGGGTATAAATAGCAATGAGAATGTTACTGCGATGAAATCAATTTGTTGGATCATCTTGTTTCAAATCCAATTCAACAGTTCTCCATCCATGCCGCTACTTTCCTTTTTGCTTTATGCGATGTCCTCAAGATTCTACGACGTCACCTCTTCATGCAACGGTTGTCACTTATCGCTGATATACATCATCCTTGACTAGCTCCATCAGCGATGCAAGTATTTCACGCAATGAAATCTCGACCTTTGGATATATGGCTTGTCTTTTGACCACGTTCATTTCCCATCGTGCATTGCTAATTCATACTTCGCACCTCGAATCCTATTAGCGATGGGAGATACGGTGAATACACCAGATTGAGACACATACACTTGCATGAAAACAAATGGTACAAAAAACATTGCACATAAGATCTTTTCAAATTAGTGAAAGAAACCTTTTAGAGAATCTTATTGCTCATCGCTGCTTTGGAACTTAAGCTTCGGAATGGATCCGCGATGAGCGATAAAGTACAAAAATATTAGGCCATCGCTAATTCTCCTCATATAGTTTGCGAGCAATTAGCGATGAGAGATATTCATAGTGACATTATATATTGTGTATCGCTAATATAAAACTTAGTACTTAAAACATATCCGCGATACGCGATGTAAGGGAAATCAATCATATCGCTCATCGCTAATTGAAATTTATCATTTCACAACATATTCGTGATGAGCAATGAAAATAAGAACATAAGGCCAAGGGGCATCGCTTATCGCTATTGTTATACTCAAGGCTCAAAATCCATTAGCGATAAGTGATCCCTCAATAATACAAAGAACATTGCTCATCGCACATTCAAATTAAGAGCTCCGATAGCTATTCTTGATGAGCGATATCAAAGAAACATCGCTCATTGCCAATTTGGAACATATGCCTCTAAACTAATCAACGATGAGTGATAAAAGATATGGCCGAAGAGACTTAAGTGAAAACCTTTAGACACATGCTCGTATGTTATTCTAATGAAGGGGACCCTCTTAGGATGATACGATAGAAAGGACTCAAAACTCCTAAATCATAATAATGCAAAGGATGTAAAGGCCAAAAAGGCCCTTTACTTAACCTTATAAAAAATTAAGACATTTAGACCTAGGTGTGAGGGACCAGTTACCTAACGACAGTGAATGACATAAGATGTTCTTAAGTGACCGACAACGGGCAATAGGAAGTCAACAGTGAGATAGATTGTTTTTCAAGTATTCAAAGCCAAGGTTTTTATAAGAAAGGACTCCAAGCCAATACAAGAACCCTTTAGCAATGATACAAAGCAGATCCCTAAGCTCTCAGATGTTAGCTCAACATTCAAATGATACAAGGACTTGAGATGGAACATAAAAAAATTGTAGGTTCCATCAGTGGCTCCAGTTGGGGACGTTTGTTTCTTAGTGAATAGAGTGAGAATCTAGAATCTCAGGTGAAGCAAACCAAGAACAAAGAAATAAAAACCA
The DNA here is from genome assembly GCA_007258455.2 of Sequoia sempervirens. Taxonomy (NCBI): domain Eukaryota; kingdom Viridiplantae; phylum Streptophyta; class Pinopsida; order Cupressales; family Cupressaceae; genus Sequoia; species Sequoia sempervirens. The sequence goes on from VDFB02287638.1 coordinate 277,032, forward strand.
AGGACAACACAAGAGAACCAAAACCAAACAACATATGTACAATATTTATATAATATACAGGGGCTAGACCAATCTTAAAATTGGTGTTTTCCTCTGTCAAAAACCCTATTTTCCACCATTTGCACCATGGCCAAGCTAAAAATATTACCATGAAGAGTCCACCAGCTAATCATGTTGCAACTTCCATGTTCAACTAGTAGAGGCTTTTACTTGATCTTGCACTTATCCCTCTCATTTATGTCCCTCTTGGTGTTGTAACCAGGTCTTAACTGGAATATATGATTAGTGTTGCATTCCACCTGATTCAACTTATCATTATTTTTCATCGAATGCTCACTTAATTGATTTGGAAAAGTGAAACATTCATAGTCCACCTGACTAATATCATATTCATTTGGATCAACATCACACCTATCTTGTGCAGTAAACAAAAAACACTGAGACACAGGTTCCTTTTCAAGTTGGTGTTCATATGCCTCAAGACAATATAAATCAATTATGTTGCCCAATACCTCATTTTCTTAAAAGATCAATTTCTCATATTCCAAGGCACTTTCACTCTTTCTTAAAACAAAATCTTTCTTATAAAAGGCATCATTTATATCATTCAAGATATCATGAATGATTTATGTTTCAAGACCAATGCCATAATTTGATTCGTCTTCCCAATCATCATCTTTCAATAGGAAACAATTTTTTTCAAAAGATGGATAAATTAACTCAGAATTGGTATGATCAGAAGTGGGGTTTTGAACTATTTTTTCAAATGATATGTCTACTGATTCATGATGACATAACTTATGTTCTTCCAAGTAGATTTTTTCATTTCCTTCTCTAGCAAAACTTTGATTAAAAAAACCATGTCTATCTCTGTATCAAGATCTACACATCCTATTTATGCTTCATGTAAATAATCAAAAACCCAACCCTGCTAACTCCCTGTACCCATCTCATCATTAAAATCAGGTTCCAGAGTTTGAAGATAAGCACTCTTGTCTTCAGATTTAAAATCAATCATATCATCAGGAAATTCTGATTTTGAAATAGTTAGAGTACTTTGCAAGAGTTGGTCATTTGAAATATGTCTATCTACTGGTAAGGCAGAGTTTCATGAGGATTGACACATTCAAATTCTTGGAGCAATAAAAGTGCTTTCAAGTTTTCCTCACATAGAAGTTTGTATTCCTTATGAGACTAATTAAAATTTTCACCTTCATTACCCTAATTACCAGCCTCAAATAATACATCATTAGTTTATGAAAATATGACAATATCATCATTTGTATTATTATGCATACATTTATCCTCAGATACATCCCCACTTATCCCTTGAGTGAACCTTTGATCTTTGTTATTAAGGCTAGCATTCTTGCCATTTTGAAACATCATTGTTTGTTCATAGTCATATGTTGCTTCCTCAACAATTCTATCCAATGAATTATTTGATCAAAATTATGAGTCTTTAATTCCTTAGGCAAGGTACTAAGCCCTGGCCCATATATTATAAAACAAGTGAATGTAAACTACATCCTTAGGTCTCAACCTTTTAGGGATTTCTAACAAAGAATCTAGGAACCTTGCTAGTAATTCGTATGGTGATTCCTTTTCATTCCTCTTTATACTAGACAATCTTTGAATTATCAATTCCTGATCATTATTGTCCGAACACTCCTAAAAACTATCTTGACTTTGCTCAAAGTCAAAATGTTGTGAGACTGAACAAAATGAAACTTCAAGATTACCATTAGATTGATCATCCTTTTCTTTCCTATTTACTTCATCTTTATAATGTGTACTAGGATAACAAACACTTGCAGCTATATACCCTTTCATCATTGAGTATTTAATAGTATTTTCTATGTCTATAGAAATACAATATGCTTGCTGCAATGTTGTAGGCTCTTTATCCCTTATCAAATAACTCATTTTATTGTCAAAAGCACCTAGATATGTAAGTAAACACTTTGCATCATTGGGTCTCAAATACTTAGGAATATCATTTACTGCTTTCATGAATCTGAGATTAAAAGAAGGAACTAACTCTTCTTCCTCTTGTTGGATTTCCCTAAATCTTCTTCTTACCTCATTGGGACTAATCCTTTCACCAAATTGTTCTATAAATGCTATCATAAAAGCATTCCACGAAACTATAAAGCATTTTGGTAGGCATGAGTACCAGTCTCGGGCATCCTCTTTTAATGATTAAGCAAACAACTTCATGACAACATCCTCATGATCTATTTCAAAATCACCCATCACATCAATGAATGCATTTAAGTGTTTGGAAGCTGACTCAGATTTTTGCCTTGTAAACTTTGGTACTTGTTTCATAATATCATCAAGAATTTTGTTAGGGAAACCTCTGATATCTTCAAAGCTTAAAGACTTATATCTCTCAATATATAATTTCCTTTGAGGGTATTCTAGGGATTGCATGACTGGCATTTCTATATTTGGTATTTTACTAGAGAATATAGGGGAATGGTGTATCTCTATCGTACCTTACTCTTCAACAGTCAACGCTATAATAAATGCCCAGCTCAAATGTATTTTATGTCTTAATACCTTTAAAAGACATACTACAAAAATAAGCATACTTCTTCCATTCCGTTTAGATATTACAAATTTAAACTCAGATGTATGCAACATAACCATCACTATTCCATTTCCTCAGTGCTTTACTCACTGAATTAGGAATAAAATATTTCTTCCTTATTTTCTAAAATGACTTTCATACACAATTGTTTCTTCTTTTAAGTCAAAACGAGGAAAAATACCTGGATATATTGGCAGGTAACACACTTTGTCAGGTTCTTTGCATAGAGTCGCCACCTCCTTTGTAGAGTATCAAACTTCAACTATATGAAGTTGCTTCCACCAGTTGTTTTTACTTTAAGATTCCTTGTTCTTCAATTTTGTCATTGGTACAGAGTTCTTCATAGTCGCCACTCACTATCATTGAGAACTTTGTATTAAAATCTTCTATGACTCTATCAAGGCAAAATAATGTATTGCAAATATTTCCCAAGTAGTCCCTAGTGGAGTCGCCATTTTTGTTGGTTATTTTTTTAGAACCAAACTTAATCTCAGTCCTTACTTATGAATTTTCTAGAACTCAATTATCAACAAGGTTGAGGATTGGCCAACACTTAAGTGAAGCATTTAGAAACTCACTTCTTCTCTTCGGGCTTTGTGAGACCTGGGAGGGTAGTCCTACTTATGCTCATAATATCTCAACTTGATCAAAGAGAATTTCCTCACAAATGTATTCCTTAAGAAACCAATATTATCTAAGGCTTGGCAAACCTCTTATTAAATTGCTATTTGTTTTAGGGAATACGTTGATACTTGAAGGTTGGTGCAGTGCAAATTAAAGTATATTAAGAATTCACTTCCATTTCAAATCCTTGGCCAAATTCATTACTAACTCAGTCAACCATGAGATAAACTAATAAAACAACTAGTGCCCTATCTGAGGAAATAATGGAGTCATAACTTGCAATCAATCAGTAATACAATTATGATTGAACATCAAAAATTAATGGACTAACATCATGCCACTTTGTAGCATCTAACTCACTTTGTTTTAAAATATTGCTTCCTTACCATATCCTATATCCCTTTCCCACAAACTAATGGTCTCATTTTAGCATTTAATCAACTCATTGAACTGAAGCAAAAACAAGCCCATTCATTCGGTGCAAATGACAAAAGACAAATGAAATTATAATTAACAAATTCATTCATAATTTGGAAGAAAAATACACATGAGAGCAACATTTTAGAACTAATTTTCTCCTTCATTACTAATATTACTTTGTAAAACTATATTTAAGATCTTCATACAGTATAAATTTCACCCTAGATTGGCTTATGATATATTTAGTAATGTATCTATTTACATTCTATTTGCTTCGAGTGCATAGCATTCACCTTGACCTATTTTGGACTCAAAATTTATGAACTCTCTTAACTTTAGCCATGAAATTCTCTTTATAAATAGGGGAGCAACAAGCATCCGGCTGAGTTACAATTTCATTTCATTTCAAAAACCTAATTTCAACTACATCCTCAAAGAACTCCCTAGGCGGTTTCATGCAATCATTAGAGAACAAAGGAGGACAAAAGACAAAACACATGTGCATGATATTAGTCATTGTTTCCACATTCATGTTTGAACAACAAATATTTTGTATCAGCTAGAGGACCTCCATATCAGCATGGAAGAGTAAAAGATCAAAACCACAGACACATTGAAACAAATACCTCCTATGCAAAGACCATGGTGTCATAAAAAACAAAATTAAGGAGAAGACCCTATTCAGAGTCGTCAACATCAGAGGATGCTCAACTAATCCTTGTCCTCAACGAAATTGGAGGAACCATCACCACGTCATCATCAGAGCTACCATATGGCACCAGAGAATGAAGGTACTGGCCATATCCCGAGTCAGTGTCACCTTCAACATCTGAAGGAGTATCAGAGAGCACAATGGGAGAATTATGTTTTCCCAGGCAGGCTCTATGACCCTTATTTTTTTTCCTAGCCTTTTTCGTTGGTTGAGCCAACTCCTTGCCTTTAAACTTGACCATCTCTTTTGGGATGGTCTTGTTTCTCAACTTGTATGTACTCTGCACAATTGCCTTCTTCTTATGCCCTCGAGCCCTCCTCTTACCCTTTGAAACCTCATGGGAAGGTTGGTTTGATTGCTCAGTTACAGACATGTCCTCATAACACTCAAACACATTCAACCGACTAGACCTCCTAACAGGTTGAATTGGCACACCCGTCTTTCCCATCTCCAAAATGAACAAGAGTTGATAATTCAACAACTCTAAATCAAAGTTGTAGGGAAATACACCTATAAACCCAAATTATTGCAACGAGTCCTAGAAAAGGGAATCCTAATAGACTAAAGCACAACCAATAAAGAGCCCAATTGAAAATTAACTTACCTAGAACACGAGCATTCACTATTCAACTCGGGGAGAATTAACACATTCACACTCTTCACTATCCTACACCTCACATTCACTGTAGACTTAGAAAGATGGTGAAGATGAACAACAAATGATCTGCATTAAATAGAAGTTTTGAAGCATGTAGGAATTAATGATTCAAAAACTCCTTGTGCGAGCGAGTTGGTAACTTAGCAGCTCAACTTTGAATCTAGGCCGTCGATCTTAAAGCATTTAAAACTTCATCTATAGTGACCATGAGCATCATTTTTTGACCACTAACAACTTGTTCCTAGAAAACAACGATGCCACCTCAAATGTTGCCATGTCCTTAATCCTGATTAATGATACGTGATCTGACAATCAACATGCATCGCCAACCTAATCCATGCTTCTCCATTAATATTAGCGAAGTACATATGACCGATGTTTTGAAGGAAATAGTTCCTTATACACTTCATCACTCATCACTGCCCTTGCCAAAAATTTAGGGTATAATCATCGATGAGAATGTTACTGTGATGAAATCAGTCCATTAGATCATCTTGTTTCAAAGCCAGATCAATAGTTCTTTATCCATCCAGCTACTTTCCTTTTTGCTTTATGTGATGTCCTTAGGATTCTGCCACATTGCCTCTTCATGCAACGGTTGTCGCTTATCATTGATATACCTCATCCTTGACTAGCTCCATTAGCGATGTAAGTATTTCACACAATGAAATCTCAACCTTTGGATCTATGACCCATCCTTTGACCACATTCATTTCCCATCGCACATCGCTAATTCATACTTTGCACCTCAAGTCTCATTAGCAATGGGAGATACAATGAAGAGACTAGATTGAGACACGTACACTTGCATGAAAAAAATGGCACAAAAGACATCACACATAAGATCTTTTCAAATTAGCAAAAGAAACCTTTCAAAGAATCTTATCGCTCATTCGCTCCTTTAGAACGCGATGGGCGATAAAGTACAAAAATATTAGGCCATCGCTCATCACTAATTCTCCTCATAGTTTGCGAGCAATTAGTGATGAGAGATCTTCACAGTGACGTTATATATCACGTATCACTAATATAGAACTTAGCACTTAAAACATATCCACGATACGCGATGTAAGGGAAATCCATCCTATCGCTCATCGCTAATCGAAATTTATCATTTCACAACCTATCCACGATGAGTGATGAAAATAAGAACATAAGGCCAAGGGGTATCACTTATCACTATTACAATACTCAAGGCTCAAAAGTCATTAGCGATAAGCGATCCCTCAATAATACAAAGAACATCACTCATCGCACATTCAAAGTAAGAGCTTCAACAACTATTTGCGATGATTGATATCAAAGAAATACCGCTTCATCGCTCATCGCCAATTTGGAACATATGCCTCTAAAGTAATCAATGATGAGCGATAAAAGATATGGCTGATGGGACTTAAGTGAAAACCTTTAGACACGTGCTCATACGCTGTTCTAATGAAGGGGACCCTCTTAGGATGATATGATAGAAATGACTCAAAACTTCTAAGTCATAATAATGCGAAGGATGTAAAGGCCAAAAAGGCCCTTTACTTGACCTTATAAAATATTAAGACATTCAGACCTAGGCGCGAGGGACCGGTTACCCGATGACAGTGAATGACATAAGATGTTCTTAAGTGACCAGCAACAGGCAGTAAGAAGTCAACAGTGAAATATATTATTTTTCAAGTATTCAAAGCCAAGGGTTTATAAGAAAGGACTCCAAGCCAATACAAGAACCCTTCAACAATGATACAAAGCAGATCCCTAAGCCCTCATATGTCAACTCAACATTCAAATGAAACAAGGACTTGAGATGGAACATAAAATTTTTGCAGGTTCCATCACATAGACAAATGGATCACAATTAACCTAGATTAAAAAATCAAATAAGGGAGCTAAAACTTGATAATTGAAAAAATATTTTATTAAAATTGAATGCAAATAGATTAGGGTACTTAACTCTTGTAATATCAATGAAGAGATATCTTGATGTCATGCATAGTTGATTCACTAGTGTTCAAAATTGAATGTCTTGATGTACTTATTGCCTCAAATTTCTAACAAACACAAAATCTCTTATGGATCATTTCTATATTTCACAAGGTCAATCTTAAGTTGCTTGGAGGTGACCTAATTCAAAAAATAATCTTATAACTTGCATGATTGATTTAGCTAATTATACACTTGTACAACTTGCTTCACCTCAATCATCGATATGTAGGGCTACAAAAGGATTGCTCTAGTATTGACAAACACCTTTGGGAAATTGCTAAATTACGAGGGTCAAGTTCTCCTCAATCAACTAGTAGATATATTGGTTTTATGACCTTAGGTAAATACCAAAGACAACACTCTCAAGCATGCAGGTGTCCTAAATGAGATATGATCATTTTAGTGCTCCAAACTAAAGTGTTCATATGGATGTTTCTTGTCATGCAAATGATATACGGTTATTCTTACATATGAATTAATTATATAAATGAATGCATTTAAAAATTGATTCACTACAATAAATCATGTAAACATGTATGAGGTTGTCTTCCAATGGCTAGTGAATAGGGTGAGAGTCAGTAGAATTTGAATTTAACTTGGAATAAATCTCGCATGGCTTGAGCTCTAACTCATGTGTTTTAGGCTTGATCTAGGAGAAGAAGACACATACCTTAAGGTAATGAATGAATGCATGGACATGGGTGCAAAGGTAGGATAAATGATTAATAATGACAAATACATGGGAATTAATACAATTAGGGATAGAATAATGTCAAATGTATGTAAGTATGTATAAACATAGATGACTAAAAAATCAAGAAAAGAATCAAATTTGACATAAAAATATGTCACTTATCATTATATAATTACATTAAAGCATCGTGTCAAAATAGACCCAAAACCACATAAGAATAAAAATATACATTTCACCATTACAACTTAATAATCTAAAATTTTGAACATAACAATTAATTTTTCTTCCAAATAATTTTTATATTAAATGAATTTTATTTTAGCCCAAGCATAGTATCACCTAACTTATTTTAAGCTAATAACAGATCTTCTCATGTTTCCTTTTTCCTTTACCCTTGGAACCTTATGAATGCAAGGGTTTTAAATTAGATATCTAAAATTTATTATGGACATGTGTATTAGGTATTTCTGTTAAATATTGATAATTGATTTTCTTAGGAAACATAAATTAAAGAAAGCATCTACAGTCACAACCACCTTAAATTGAAAAGCTTATCGTAGAAATCTTTTGATGCACGAAACTAAAAATCTCCCAAAATAGAAAGTGCGTATGGACAGCGCTTAGGGTTCCTTTCGTTGCCTTAAAAATAACAATTATAACAAATTAAAAGATAAATTATTCCTCTTCCAACATATTATCTGCCCAAATCTAAAAGCATGTATAAATACCTAAGGCCCGGGGTCAGACAGACGATGTGTGATATATATATATATATTCTCTGCATATCGTGGAAAATATATACTCTGTATATCTTACACAGCAGAATCAGAAGCATGACAGAGGACGAGGAGGAGATAAATTATAACATCGTTAAATAAAACAAACCAGTAAGTTTACGCACAACTATCTGCATTTGCATTGAAAGGAAGAATCTGAAGAAAACATTGAATAGCTTGTTAGATTAAGCTTCATCCGGAAACATAATCGATTTGACGAGATTCTGACTGGAATCAGGGTTTTGTGAATAACTTCAAAGTTCTTGCCAGGAAATAATTTCTGCGAATGTGTAATTTGTCAGATTAAGTTTCATCGAGGTAGCATTAAACATTTTTTTAAATTGAATTTTTTCGAGAATAGATTTTAAGTTATAATCCCAGAATTAGGGTTTTGTGATAGCTTCATGTTTCTGCCGTTACAGAAATAAGCAGAAAAACAAGAATAGCTTATTAGATTAAATTTCATTGTAGAGCCTGAAGAATGGGCTGCACTTAAAAGGGAAAGGTAAATCGTGAAGGTGACCGCCCGTAGTAGGTTTTTGAATTAGCGGGTGGTTATTTTGTATCGTGGGCGGTTTTATGACGGCAATAAAGGAGGCTGCCGAGGAGGCTGCTGCGGCTTCGTCGTCGTTTGGGATGGGAGGTTTTATGGATCAGTCGTTTATGGCGCAGGGTCGTATGGAAAAGAGCGTGGCCAGAGGCGGGGAAAACAATGCGGAGGAGCCACGGGAAGGGGGCCAAGAATCAGTGGTAGTAGAGCGCAGGGGCGAGCATGCTGCGATATGTCGCTGGAGCATTGCGCAGTTTGGGAAAGTTAAGGCCAGAGCCCTGTGGAGCCGCTATTTTGAGGTAGGTGGCTATGATTGCCGGTTGCTGGTTTATCCTAAGGGGGATTCACAGGCTCTTCCAGGCTATCTTTCAATATATTTACAGGTTATGGACCCTAGAGGGTCTTCGTCTTCGAAATGGGATTGCTTTGCAAGCTACAGGCTGTGTGTTGTTAACCAGAGGGATGAAGCAAAGTCTATACAGAGGGATTCGTGGCATAGATTCTCTGGAAAGAAGAAGTCTCACGGTTGGTGTGATTTTACGCCAAGTTCAACAATTTTGGATCCTAAATCAGGGTTTCTGACCAGTGATACGGTGCTTATTACAGCAGAGATTTTGGTGTTGCATGAATCGGTATCGTTTTCGAGGGATAATGAATTACAACCGATTGTTGTTGCACCCCTGCCTGATGTTCTGAGTGGAAAGTTTACTTGGAAAGTGCACAATTTGTCTCTGTTTAAAGAGATGATCAAGACACAGAAGATAATGAGTCCTGTGTTCCCTGCAGGTAAGGGGAAATTTTATGGAAGCATACATATTACATTGTTTTTGAAGTTTATAAAGTAGGGATAGTTTTAAGAATCTATATGTTGTCAGAGGTTCCGAAATTACAGTTTTGAGATTTTCCGCAGTTGATAAATTTTTTGTATACAGGATTCTGGATAAAATTTCATGAAGTTTAAAAATCTTCAGCATTCTTATATGTTTGGTAAAAAAATGTCAGGAAATTTAAGAAACATGAAACTGAGCAATTGTTTAATGCCTGAAAAAAAATAATGAGGGGAATGGTAAGACATGTTAAGACTGACTGAAAGCATCGGATAAAGTATTTGAGATTTCTGCAGTGCATAATTTTCTGGATAAAAACTTCTGGATAGAACTGGGTCAGTATTATCAAATATATTGATGCAGTTGTATTGAGAAGTTCTATATAAAGTTTGAAAACTTAATCAATGTTTTCTCTACATGAAACCCAGCGATCTTATATTTCTGGCAATAAGTTATCTAGAAGAATCTTCTTTATTGTTCAAAGAATTTGAGACATACGAAACCCAACTAGTATGGATATATAGATAGTAAATTTGAAGGTACTATGAATTATTAAATGTTCAGAAACTAAACATTTGAGAATTACAATGTGAAGAGTTGTTTGGGTAAAGACTCTTGCCTAGAATCTGGTCAGTATTATTAAATGTATGGGAATGGTTTTATTAAGTAGTTATTGAACAAAGTTTAGAAATTGTAATCTCTTTTTGTGGTATAAAATTCAGCAATCCTTACACATCTGGCAAGGAAATATCTAGATGAACCTTATTTGTTTTTGGAACTTGGAAGATATTTAAATATATATAACTCAGCAATCATAGATGTATAGATATTAAAGTTTAAGGACCCATACATTTGTTAGAAGTTTAGAATTTAAGGACTTGAGATTTCTGCAGTGCATAATTGTCTGGATAAAGACTTCTGGATGGAACTGGGTGAGTGTTTTATTAATAATATTGACACAATTTTATTGAAAATGTTTTATACAAGTTTTAGAAGTCTTAAACAAAGCTTGTCAATGTAAAAGTCACAAATTTTTATTTTTCTGAGGAAACAAATATCTAGATGAATCTCCATTAATGCAGGAAGAATTTGAGAAGTATGAAATTCAGCAATTCTAGATGTATAGATGTTAAATTTATAGAACTATTTTATGGATGTCAGAACCCTAGAAATTATTGTTGGTCCTTGGAAAGCATTTGAGAGACATGAAACTCAGCAACTCTATTTGTCCGGACAAAATAGTGAGGTGAATTTAATAATTTATATTACTTTCGGATAACTGAGAAATTCACTTGTGAAGTTTTCTTCTATATCTAGGGAAAAACTATTTAGGCAAATATTTTGTTAGTGTCGGAAAAGAATTGTGAATTGTGAAGCTCAGATTTTTTTTGAATGCCTTACAAGTTTTTGAAGTGAATATTTGTTTATGTTTGAAAAAGTTTGAGAAATATGAAAATCTGTTTATTTTAATGTATGGGAAGGTAATGTTAAAGTGAATCTTCTTTAGTGTTAGAAACTTTTGAAAAATATCAAATTCAGCAATTTGTATTTTTTCTGTTAAAAAGTATTGAGTTGAATCTTCATTACCATTGGAAAAAAGTGAGAGAAATGAAAACAATTTTTGTCTGCCAAAAAAAACTTAAGGTAGATCATTTTATTGTTGAAAAAAACCAAGAAATAATAACTTGGTAATCTTCTTGTATCTTGCCAGGAATTATTGACATGAATCTTCATTATTATTGTAAATCAAATTAAGAAATACAGTGAATTTTTGACTATTAGCCACTAAAAGTTTACCTACTCTTGATCCAGGGGAATGCAATTTACGGCTCAGTGTTTACCAATCTTCAGTCAACAGCACTGATTATCTCTCTATGTGCTTGGAGAGCAAGGACACAGAGAAGTCCATGCTGCCAGACCGGAGCTGCTGGTGCCTTTTCCGGATGTCTGTTTTGAATCAGCGTCCTGGCATGAATCACATGCACAGGGATTCCTATGGTCGATTTGCAGCTGACAACAAAAATGGTGACAATACCAGTCTTGGATGGAATGATTACATGAAAATGTCTGACTTTGTGGCACCAGAATCTGGTTATCTTGTGGATGATACAGCAGTTTTCAGTGCGTCCTTCCATGTGATTAAGGAGTCCAGCAGTTTTACTAAGAACTTGGGTGGACTTATTGGAGGAAGAGCAAATGCCAGGAAATCAGATGGGTATTTAGGTAAGTTCACATGGAGAATAGAGAATTTTACGAGGTTGAAAGACCTCTTAAAGAAGAGAAAGATTACAGGGCTATGTGTCAAGAGTAGGCGATTTCAGGTTGGAAACCGTGACTGCCGCCTCATTGTCTACCCTAGGGGTAGGTTATCTTCAAACCTGTGTCATCTGTTCTCAGTTGCAAGATTAAATTTATGTATATAATAAATTTTTAAAAATTATGTTAATGCCTGCTAATAACAAAAGTAAGTGAGACTCAATTGTACAAAAACTTGTCAGGAGTACTGAAAAGAAATTCAACAACTAAAAGTAATTATAAAAACTAAATTATTGGATGTTACTATGAAGAAATGCTTGCATATTTAGCTGCTAATTGTTTCCAATTAATTGTGTGAATTTGCCATGATGGATTTTATCTCTAGTTCTCTTTTCTTGCTTCAGTTTTTGTCAACATGATTTGATTTTGTGTTTTTTTTATCACTCCTGTATTGATGTTCAAATTAAATACCAATGTTTAGGAATTTAATTATTATTTCATTGACAGCGAGGGACTTATCAAAAACTAACTCATAAAGCTTTGGACTGCAGAAACCTTGAAATATCATATGATCAAAGGCCGCTTCTTGTGTTAATGGTCTATTACCACAACAGTAACATAAATTTGTTCTATACAACTATGATTGATATGGGGCTTGCCATTTAGAGATGCGACTAATCCTTTGATGTTGACAGTATTCTCTGGGTATTCACTAGCTATTCCTGGTTTCCAGTATTCATTGAATCTATGAATGTCAATATGAAGTTGAACACATGCTTGGTTTTAGTGTTTCAAATTAAAAGCTCTTGCCATGATGGAATTAAGCATGATTGGTGAAATCTATGTCGTTATGAAAATAATGTTTGGTTTTTATTTTTTATTTTTTTAATAGGTAAATTTCATTTCATGGTTTCCTTCAGCTCAGATGCCAATACTGAGGGGTATCTCTTCTGTAAAATTCACTCAGGATTTACACCTGAACTTGCCTTTTGGGGTGTGCCATGTTCAGAATTCCATGTGTTTGTTTACTTAATTTGACATTCCATATTTTGTACATCTAATTATGCATCATGTTTTGTATGGATTCAAACATAGGTCTCCTTCATGAAAGCTCTAATGACTACCACTTCAGCTCATCCTATTTGACAAATGCTTGGTTCTATCGTTGTCAATCTGCTGCATGAATTTGCCATGATGTAATTAAACCTTGTTTTTTAATTTTCGCTTGTTTTATCCACATTTCTAGTTTGCTGTTTTCACTTTCAACATATAACTGAAAACTATTTTTGCATTTAGACTTGAGAGTTTATTTCTATGATTGTAAATCTCTTTGGTTTCTGATCTCTGTGATGCTACAATTTGATTTAGGGTTTTTATGTAAAAGAATCTTCTCTAGAATTAATTTTATTTTGTCATTAGAGATTCCCCAAGGTTCTCCTTTTGCCTACTTCTGCAGGGTTCCAGGTTGATCAGCAAGGCTTGGTTTGCTGCCAATCTTTGTAACAAGGTCAAAACTGAAAGAGGCACAAATTTGAAATTATTTATACTTAGGTGAAATGAAAACTCCCTTTCTTCCCATCACGGGTGCATATATATCAAGTTGGTGTGCGGGTAAAGTCAACTGTGTTATAAGTGAGTTAAGTACCTTCAACAGCTTTGCAGATTTTACATTGACAGACAGGCTGCAGACCAACGTACATTAAATAGGTGCATATAATGAACAGCACTGGCAACAAAATTTCTGTTTTGATTTTTACCACAGCTGGCCACAGAAGTCTATAAACTAATACATAGACAATCAACTGAATTAACTGGATTCAATAACTTATTATTCCATTGACAGACAGGTCAAATTTATACATATGAATGGACAGTGGTGCTTATAGACAAGAGAGAATGAACTTAAAGCAGCTGAGAAAGTCCCAATGTTCTCACTGTCTAGGCGTGTGCTTCATTTTAGTTTGTGAATATTTCTTACATATTTTTATTGGACTGAATATGTATATTATTTCTGTTTTTGGCAATCGTGTCTTGTTAGTTTTCAATTGAGCTGCTATATGTTATTCAGTGAATGGTTTTAACATCTCTTGGCAAAGCCATGCTGAGAGTATTGGGTTTACTTTCTTCTCTTTGGCTATCATTATTGTTCTGAACTGCACTGCATTGGGGTCACGACTTTTGAGTGTTCTTGTCATTTTATAAGTAGGTAGGACTGAAATGTAATTTATTTTCACTTTTGGTTGCTTATTGAGTGTTTTCTTCATGACTTTACCAGTTGATATGACTGAAATGTAATTTATATTCATCTTTGATTGCTAATTGCTGTAGTAGATGAGATAGAACTTACAAGAATGTTGTGGATGTATCAGGACAATCACAGCCACCTTGCCACCTTTCTGTGTTTCTTGAAGTTACAGATCCCCGTAATAGTTCTGCAGATTGGAGTTGCTTTGTTAGTCATCGATTATCAGTTGTAAATCAGAAATATGAAGATAGATCAGTTACAAAGGAGTCACAGAATCGCTATTCAAAAGCTGCCAAAGATTGGGGTTGGCGTGAATTTGTGACTCTAACTAGTCTATTTGATCAAGATTCAGGATTTCTCGTACAAGATACTGTGGTGTTTTCTGCAGAGGTTCTGATCTTAAAGGAGACCTCTGCAATGCAAGGATATGCAGAATATGATGTGGATTCACATTCATTGGGATCTGAGAAGACTGTCAACAGAGGCACATTCACCTGGAAAGTGGAAAATTTTCTTGCTTTTAAGGAGATAATGGAAACTAGGAAGATATTTAGCAAGTTCTTTCATGCGGGGGGCTGTGAGCTTCGAATAGGTGTGTCCCATGTCTAATTTTAGAGCATGCATACATGGCACATGTTGATACTGGTTGGTTTGTAAATTTATCTTTTAAAATTGTTATTCTATGTTTATCCAGGTGTGTATGAATCATTTGACACTCTCTGCATATACCTGGAAAGTGATCAATCTGCGGGAACTGATCCTGATAAGAATTTTTGGGTGAGATATAGAATGGCAGTGGTAAATCAGAAGTACCCGGTTCGAACTGTATGGAAGGAATCATCCATTTGCACAAAAACTTGGAACAATTCTGTTCTCCAATTCATGAAGGTCTCTGATATGCTGGAGGCAGATGCAGGATTCCTTGTACGAGACACAGTTGTGTTTGCTTGTGAAATTTTGGATTGTTGCCCTTGGTTCGAGTTTTCTGATCTGGAGGTATGTCTATTTTTTGTAGACTTTGGTTTGTTTCACATTGATCATTGTCAGAAAAAACCTTTTCTGAAAACATAATCAACAATTTCCATTCACTCCAAATTTTACTATCTCATAATTACACTCAACAAACAGTTATAAACTTAGAACTTATATTATGGCCAGATTTTTAAATAGCTAATTTAAAAAAAGTATGTCCATGTTTGTAATGGCTAAGATATTGCTTGTTTAAGCAATTTTGATAAAATACACGATTTATAGTCTATATATGGGCTATATATGCTTTGCTTTTTCATTTTTTGTCTTAAAATGCATTTTTAAATTTTTTTATGATATTATTTCCCTTTTCTTGTAGTGATAGTACTGTGATCTAAAGACTAGTGCCTGATTGTGCTTTTGAATGCTTGGGAATTCTGTTCTCCATCTTGATGCACCCTTGAATTAGCTCATTTAATGCAAGGATTTGCCCTTAGAGGATGCTTGAGCGCCTAAAAGTATGGCAAATCTCATTTTAATGCAGGATTTGCCCTTAGAGGATGCTATCGAGGGCCTAAAAATATGGCAAGTCTCATTTTAATGCAGGAATTCGCCCTTAGAGGATGCCATTGAAGACTTAGAAATATATCCAAATCGAATGCTTCAATTGCTTTATGCCCTTGGGCAAAGCAATTCAAGGAAGGGGTATTATAAATGGTATTGTTTCCACTCAAGAAGAATTACAAATTTATGTTTACCAATTAAAAAATTAACTACAGAAGCATTGTACCTAGGGTAAAGCAATTGAACAAGGGGTCATTATCAGAAATGGTATTGTTTCCACCCAAGAAGAAATGCAAATTTATGTTTACCAATAAAAAAATTAAGTAGGGAAGCACTGTTCTTAGGGCAAAGCAATTCAAGGAGGGGGCGTTATTGGAAATGTTATTGTTTCCACCCAAGAAGAAATGCAAATTTATGTTTACCAATAAAAAAATTAATTAGGGAAGCACTGTTCTTAGGGCAAAGCAATTCAAGGAGGGGGCGTTATTGTAAATTACTAAATGGTATTGTTTCCACCCAAGAAGAAATGCAAATTTATGTTTACCAATTAAAAAATAACCAGGGAAGCACTGTTCAATTTTTGAAGAATAGCATAGGTATAGAATCTTGGCAGAAATACAGTTATTAAAATAAATTATTTATAAAAGAAGTTTAACATTGTGAAATTATTCATCACACATGCAAAAGACAAATTGGGAGAGGGGGAAAATGAAAATTTTAAACAGATCTCTTTTGTTGGGAATGTTTTTGCAATTGTCTATAGGAGACCAATCCAGACTTGCTAATTGCAATGCCTGTGCTGCTGTCCAAGTATCTTATGCCTGAGCTTGTGTCAATTCATTTCAAAGAAAATTATTTTTTCATCTTATGTACTGTTCAAATCACTATTTGTTATAAAAGTTCTGTTTTAACTATCCTGGATCTTACAAATACTATACTCTTGTTCTTTTTAAAATGCAAATGCTTGTATATTGCATAGAAATAGAAGGTTCAGCTTCTGATATCAACTCTATATTTCAGCTGTAATATCATATTTGAACTGTTAGGCAATACAACAGTTGTATCTAGAAATGTTCAAATGAATATATGACCTAACTTCAAGCTTGATTTAGCAATAGAAATTGTGGACTTCTTGCTGCTCTTATGGGTGGTAAATTTGATATAATGTCATTAATTGTGGTATCTTGCATATTCCAGGTTTGTTCATTTATATGCTATTTAATGTATTTGCATGCAATTATAGTGTAGCTTAGTTCGGTTTCACCTCCATATAATGACTTCACTGTAATTTTTTAATTATTTCTATGCATGTTTCAAAGCTCAATCTTGGTGGCATTCTTTGGAAAAGCTCCTTGTTTGTAGTTGTTTCGATTTTGGATCAATTGTCTTTCTATTATGTCATTACAGTGTGAGTGTTCCTTCTAGTACTTATTTTTTTGTTTCTTTTGATCTAATGCAGTGTTAGAGCTTAGTATACATCCTTTTGAACTTATGGATGCTGCAACTTCATGTTCTGGGTTGTGCAAAATTAATTGTGGTTTTGGTGCTGGCATACCTTGATTTACGAAAAAATAAGTCTCTGAAATATGTTTTTGAATACCTTGATTTATGAAAAAATAAGTCTCTGAAATATGTTTTTTGAATTTCTTGGATATATTTAAATTATATTTTTGCAATGTTTTTGCAACATTATTGCAATCATCAAAGATTATATTCACTCCACCATTTATTGCAATTGTAAGAGCTGACATTGTTGGGCTATGCCATATTGCTCCATTTTGAACCCTGTTGTAATAATGATTCTCCCAGACCAGCGAATCTCTGGCCAAAGAGTTGCATCATGTAAATGTTTTCCATTTTGTCCTTGGTATTAGACATAATTTAAGAGAGTGATATTTAGGGCCATGCAAGTTAGAAGCTTGGGTTTCCTGAGATTACTAACATATAATGAATGACCCAATCCTTGAATTTACCATAAAGAAAGCATTTAGGCTGCTTGAATTTTTTTGTTTAGGTATTATTCCATAGGAGGCTTTGCAATTAGCCAATTCAAGTAGCAAACTGTGGGGAGGATCAGGCGTTTTGTCATGGAATCTTGTGTCATAGGAGATTGTGCCTGACTTGTAAAGCTGATAGGCCCTTGTGGAACTGTTTGCATTTTGATGGTGCTTGCAGGATTTGAGTTCTTATGCCAACATCATAGCCTATTTTCCTTGATTGAGGCAATTATCATGTGAATGATACTATTTGTTCTGATTAAATCAGGATATATTTTAGCTTCTTATCTTGATATGAATAATTGTCACTACTTCCTTTATGTGTAGCTTTTCCAAGTGGACATTATTTATCGTTTGCAAAGATGATTTACCTTACACTAGTTCTTTGAGACAAGCCCTTATGTGAGTGTTCATACAATCATGCTTCATACATTTGTTTTCTTGATAAATAAGTGAGACATTATATTTCTTGCTCCCAATATCCTAGCGAAGGTGATTGCCTTGCAATAAAGTAACTCAATGTTCTTTGTGTTAAGGGGGATGGTTTTAAAATTTAATTTGAATGTTCTTCAAATCTCAGAAGGCAGTCCTTTTTGTATGTTTATGTTTTTTGTTCTGGGATATATATTTTGATCTTCATACAATTTTAATGATGTATTTCAATGATGTTTCCAAGAGCAAGTTTTGATAGGTCATCAAAAATTGCTGAGATCTCCATCCTCTAATGACTGTTGGCTTAAGTGGAAAGTGCCCAAAGAAGTCAACAGGGTGGTGCTCCATCCAATTCTTCCTGTTCTTAGGAACATCACTGTAGGTATTATTTCTAACCAACACTGTTCAAGGTTTTCACTTCTCCCTCGATGGCTCTGAGAATTCATTTGACAACCTACACAATGCCTTGAGTTTTCAACTTTCTAAGCCCTGTATCTCTGTAAATGCCTAGGAGGACAACACCAATTTTAGGCAACGATGTGCCTCTTACCATTACCATCAGACCATGTGGCACTGCTGTTTAAATATCTTTTTAAAAATATTTTGAAAAACCCAAGTCTACTTGTCACTCAAAGAAAGAGAGAGCAAATGAAATTCTTAAATACTTAACCATCTTTAGAGGACCTACCCACTGCCATCCAACATCCCTGTACCATGAAGGAGATTCTGCCATCCAACTGAAAACTGCCAACTTCTGTGAGAAAATCTTGGCTCTAGATGTAGAGCAGTGCAAATCAAGCCAAAAAGTAGGAAAGAGAAAGTATCTGGATCCAAACAGGAAATTAATGAGTTGTTATCAGCAAATTGTAAATCTAACAACTCAGAGCCATCAGGGAGACTTATGCATCTCCCTGGAGAGGTCAATGGAGGCATCTCTCAGCAAGCAATGAAGAGCTTCTGAAACAATGACAAACAATGAGGGGACAAGAGGACATCCTTGCCTGATGGAACTCTACAATTGAAACGAATTAGTGAGGGAACCGTTAGTCTCAATCTGTGCCATAGCCTTCTGAAGCAAAATTTCCACTGTTATATAGAATCTCTCCCAAAAGGGTAGAGTCCTAAGCATGAACATGATAACCCAATATTCTTGCTGTCCATCTTATTATTACACAGGGTATCCACAATATTGAGCATCCTTTTCATTTTACTCTATGTTATTTTACTAATTGGAAAGCATGTTTATGCTAAGGGATGATTATATGAGATATGAGATACATGTGATTTTACTATATGAGATATAATGTACTACTTGGGTCAATACAGGGAACTCCATTTGGATCAGTCCATTGTTTCCTCTTACGACAAGTCTATTATCTATTACAACTGAAAGGAATCCAAGCTTGCAATTTGGATACTATGTACATTTGTTACTTCAATAATCAACTAGTGTTACACGGGGATGCGTCCTCCCCCGCCCCTCCAAACCCCGTGCTTCCTAGATGTCCCTGTCTCGGAGACTTGGATACTTGGGGGGGGACGCCCCCCCACCAGCCCACCACCATCCCACCACCAGCATCACCGTCTCCAAGATGCCTCTAGGACTTCAAGGACGTTGGGGTGTCCTCAAGATGTCTAGGGGACTCCTAGTTGTCTTGAAGATGTAAAATTCTTATACATCTTTTTATAACTTTTTTTTCAAGTACTATATGTATTTCAGCACTCTGTCACCACCCCTCCACTGTCCCCCTGCCGTCCCCAAACTTAGGCCCTTGGTCCCCTGTCCCCGAAACCCATCCCCGCGCCCCCCCATCAGGAAACTCCGTGGAACTATGTCCTATTCTTATTTTTTCTTTTGTTGATTATGAAGATGATGACTGCAAAAACTTCTCACAAATGCTTTTTCTCTTGTAAATATGTTATGAATTTAGGTTGCATTTGCTCTGACATGCTGTTGACTCTTTTTCTATTTTGTTTCCTAGCAACTTATGTGAACCCAATATGTGTTGTTTTCATATAATATAGTTGTTGATATTCTTGGAGACCTGCCCAGTCAACAACTTGTAGTCATAGCTCCTCGCCCCCATCCCCCACCAAAAAAAAAAAAAAAACATTACTGGGAAACCAATAAGAAGCTTGTCAGATAATTCAAGGAAGAAGAAGGCTTTAAATGCTGTAAAAAATCTGATAGGAGTTCGAGGTGATGGGGCTGCTGGTACTGATGAGAGAGTTTCAGTTGGGGCAATATTCTCTGTCAAGTCTGCATTATATTCTTCACCTGATTTTAATCAGATAAATCAATCTTCTTTCAATGTGTTCTCCATTTTCTGAGAGATTTTCACCAAATCGATCCATCAAGTTGTCCGCTCACAAGTCTGTGGTTAACGACATAGAAAGCCAAGCCTGCATTTTGGAGACCATGTACACTGTAACTACAGTTTATCAATAAAGACTTTCCTTTTCTTGAATTCTGTTATTCATTCATAAAGACGTTGACAATTCTGTTATTGACCGTTGAAACAAATAAGCACTTATTTTTCTTTATCATTTCCTCCTTGCATGGAAGATATTATCCCCAATTCTTTCTGGAGATGGTGTAATTGTTTCTGGATTTGGAGGAAAAAAACTGCATTGCTTAATAAGGTAAGCTACCCAATCCATAAATTCTCTAGATTAGTAGAATTCAAGAATCACAAATTATGCCAACACACTATTGTACTTGTATATTCAAATGACATTGTTAGAGAGGGGGAACCTGTTGTTCAAATTAAGAAGGAATATGCTGTAACAAAATTGAATTCTCCACAAGAACTAAGGAATTTATCTTGGAAACCGTCAAAAAGGGAAAAACCAGCTTATGGTAGTGGCAAATACCTCTTGCTCCTTTAATGGCATACACAAGTATATCAGCCTCTGAAAACCATTATGAACAGCTGAATCCTCCCTTCTTTGAGCAATCCAACTTTGTTTGAATCCTCCAATGTTGAAACACCTCCCAAACACCTCTATGTATACAATGGTGTCGGTTCATTTTTGAAATTCTGATGTACACTACTGTGGTTGTGGCTCTGTCCCGGACAATACCACAGTCACAGTACCATCCTTATGCTCTGTTTTCTGACCAATCTGTTCTGTCTTCTGTCTAGATTCTGAATCCATCTTACAGTTCACAAAATTACAAGTTATTTAATAATTTTTAATTTTTTCTGCATAACAAGATCCATATGGATCACTACCCTTTAGAAAGATAAATGTAGTTATTTGCAGCTGTCTCATCTGAAATCTTGTATTTAACAAGTTGACTCCAAAATTCAGAATATTTTCAGCTAGATGTCATAAACTTGTAGATATCTGACATTCTCAACATCATGATTGACCCAGTGGGTTGACAAGTTCAACCAAAATACATTTGGATCAATGTCTTCTATTATGGTGTGCAATCCATAGCAAATTAGCTTTTTGTTAATGGTATTTTGTTGCACAAACCTTTTTCTTGTTAAGGCATACCAAACCTTATCACCGGGCTCATATGTTTATTCAATGTGGTGCCTCTCTTTCATGTACTTTGTGTTCTTCCCCCATTTCTTTTTTGTTCCCAAGTGGTTGAAGACAGGCAATGCAAATGGCAATTCAGTAATAGGCCAGTCAAGTTATTTTAGGGTTTATATTTTCTGATTCAAATCTTTAACCTGAAACTAGCAAAACCTTGAATTTCCCCATCAAAACCTAATGATTAAAGTATAATAACCCTAATGGTTATTTTAAACAGTAAGTTGTGGGTTTAATTGTTTTAATCAGATCGAGTAAACCTAGAAGTTTTTCTTCTCAAAAACTTTGAAGACTAAATTTAATCATTAAGTCTCGGCTTTAATATTTTTCCTGAGCTAAGAAAATCCCGATTGTCTCATGGGCTTTAAAATACTAATAACGAGGCTTACAATTTTAAGAGAAATCAATTGTAGAACCTTTCAGTTTAAAATTTAAATATAAAGTCTGGAATTATATTCAAGTCCTAAACAATGGTAACGGAAGGCAACAGTTTTAACAGCAGCGAGGACAACGGCTGCAACAGGAGCATACAACACTGAAAATTACATGATGGAAGCTTACAACAGTCTGCCAGTTGTATTGATACATTGTAGATTAGATTTGTGACTGTGGAGCTCTTTTTGACTTGTAGATGAGGTCGTTTGATGTGGCCAAAGGGGTTTTGTCCTCTAGTTTGCGAAACCAAAGGGTTTTTGTCCTCTAGTTCCTTGCAAATTCGAGGGTTTTTGTCATCACATCTGACAACTCAAATGCACGTGCTCTAAGCAATTCCAATTAGGGTTTTTGCATGTAGAATGGAATGATCCCCTATCTGAATGCGTCCATCTTTAGATATTCTTTGAATCAGTGGCAGATAAGAGCTCTTACCCAAAACCAATGGCCCAGATTTGTGTGAGGATCAAGGGGTACTAAGGATGCGACCACCACATTAATGAGCACAAGCATTTTACTCTTCTAGCGTTGCAAGTACATGAGAATTTGTGCCCAAAATAATAAACAATGCTTTTCTTAGATAGGAAAATACCTTTTGGAGTGGTCACTAAGTCAAAACTGGCAATTAATGACTGACTTTGTTGTGCAGGAGCAGGGAAGAGAGAAGAATGCAAAAAGGTGGGAATGCTGGCTTGACTCTTACTACTTGTTTTGGATTAGGGTTTAAGAGTGAGGCATATCCGTATGAGTAAGTTTGACTCTTTGGCAAGGTAAGGGAAAGGAGTGGGGGTTGAAGGAAATGGATGTTGTGAAGGAGAAGTTCGATACTCTGATAGGGATAAAGGAAAGTAGAGTTGTGCAAACATGCATATTGGGAAGGGAAACTTTGTAGCTCCGACAACTTGCATAGACTTAGTAAATTGAACATACCTCCCCACTTAGAAACTTTTAAACTTGATAGGCATATGGGGAATGAAGAGATAGAACATACATGCAAACCTATGTAGCCAGGTTTTCCACAAAAGGGGTTGGATTTGGGTTTGGTTCCCATTGGATTTGGGTTCCAGTCTGGTCCTTTTGTGGATACCAACAGGGTTCCCCTTGAGGGGGCCCAGTTCGCCTGAGGTGAACCTGGGATGAACCCAGGGGCACTTGGACACACCCAAACCGAACCCAGACACGCAACGAGGGGATTCTTTATATTTTTTGCATTTTTTTTAATTGTTTTTGACTTTGACTTTGACTTTGACTCGCGCCCTCCACAACCCTAAAAGAGACTTCTAAAAGACATAAACACCAAAACTATATTTTTGTTCATTTCTTTTGCAAACAACTTTCATTCCAAGAGGTTGAGCATTCATTTTTGCTTTTTGGGTCAACAAAGGGAGTTGAAGATTGACCATTGAAGCTTCTACAAATGATTGCATTGTCATTCCTACACATTTGCAAGTGTTCATTGGCTGCCAAGAAGATTGTAGAAGAAGAGGTAAGTTTTTATTCAATTTTTTTCCTTCATTTTTGTTTTACAAACATGAAACAAATTCCTTGCTTTGTTTATCTATGTTTTTTCCATTCTTCTATGAATGTGTGAAAGATTCAAAATAGCTAGGTTCTATAAATCAATTTTTTTTTGTTTCTGTTTTGAATGTGTTGTTTACAATTTTTTTTGCCATAGGAATCACAATGGCAACTAGTTCTAGCTCTGCAACTCAACCTAAATTCAAAACAGATCCGAATTCTCCTCTTATGGAAATATGTTCAAATGATACAATAGGTTTTAGGTGGTGGTGGTTACAATTGGAAATGCAATAGATGTGATGTTCAATATTCAAGTTCATATTTTTGGGTGAAAGCACATTTATGTGGAATACTTGGAAAAGGCATCAAAGCTTGCCCTGGAAAGAACGGTGTACCTATTCCATCAGAGACAGTCATAGGATATATTATGGAGCAAGAACAAGTAGATGAACGAGAATCTCTTAGATCAAGTCACCCCTTATTAAAAAAAATCGAAGGGAATGCTGCCTCCATCTAATCCCAATATTGTGGTAGAAAACTACCCATTATTGGCCACTCTTCATCCTCAAAATCAAAGTGAACAACGCACTACAAACAAAAGATCAAAGGGACCTTTGGAAGCTGCATTTCAAAATGAGAGTCGAGACATTGCCGACCAACATGTAGCAAGATGTATTTATGCAAATGGGTTGGTTTTCAATGTTGTTTGCTCACCATATTGGAAAAAGAGGTCAAGATGGTTGAAGATTCATTGAAGCCCATAAGGGATTAATGGATTGAGACAGATGTGTCCATTGTTTCAGACGGTTGGAAGGATTCAAAAAATCGACCCTTGATCAATGTCATAGCAGTGTCTCCTAAAGGGGCAATGTTTTTGAGATTCGTGGATTGTGAGGGGCAAATAAGATGGACAATTTATTGCTGATATTCTCATTGTAGCCATTGAGGAAGTGGGACACCGCAACGTTGTTCAAGTTGTAACAGACAATGCCAAGAATTGTAGAGCTGTTGGGTTGTTGGTTGAGGAACGATATTCACATATCTTTTGGACACCTTGTGCGGTCCACTCATTCAATCTTATGCTACAAAAGATTGGGAATAAAATTGATTGTAACAAAGAATTGTATGCAGAGGTTGAGGACATCTAGATGTTCATCACCAACCACCACATGTCGCAAGGAATTTTTAGATCATTTTCAAAATTGGAGCTATTGAAGGTAAGTGAAGTAGTATTTTCATTTCATAATTTGATTGTGTATTTTAATTCTTCTTTAAAGTTTGTTTTTAAATTTTAAATTATTATTTTTTTAACTTGTAATAGTTTACAGAGACTCGTTTTGCTTCTAACACAAGCATCTTGAGATGACCTTTCTAGCTTGGTGATTAGCCAAAATTGGTCTATATGGAGGCAAAGCAACATTGAAAGGGCAACAAAAATTAAGCGGATGATATTAGATGACTCATGGTGGGATCTTGTGGAGTATCTCCTTAGTTTCACTGAACCCATTTTGAGTATGATTCGCTATATTGACATGGACAAGCCATGCATTGGAGAGATATATGATTGGCATTGACTCAATGATTGAGAAGATGAAGTGCACCATAAATGCGAAAGAGCAAGACCCTGAAGAGATTTTCTTCAAACAAGTGCATGCAATTGTTGAAGAAAGATGGAACAAAATGACCACTCCATTACATCTTCTTGCCTTTGCATTGTCTCAAAAATACTACAGTAGTCAAATTCTTTCTATGTCAGGAAGGCTTCCCCTATATAGAGATTTTGAAGTGGCTGAAGGGTACAAGGCAACATTCATTAAACTCTTCTCTGAACTTGAATTGCGAGGTATAGGCATGAGTGAGTTCATTGATTTTGTGCACACAAATGGTCAAGGTATTGAGGCTCTTCGTGATAGGTTTTAAAGGATGCTCATAGTTGGTGGTACTTCCATGGCCAATACTTCCAACATCTGCAACCCCTAGCAATCAAAATTTTATCACAAGTAAGTTTCATAAATTTTCATATTTTAGTTTTTAAAGTTCCATATATATATATATATATATATATTTAATAATGTATAAATTTAATTGTTTACTTTGTCTTCTTTTGTTGCTAGTTCATTTGCATCTGAGAGGAATTGGAGCACACATTCTTTCATCCACTCAGTAAAGCACAGTAAATTGCTCTAAAAAAGAGTGGAGAACTTGGTATATATGCTTTCCAACTTGTGTCTCCTTTCACACAAACAACATGACTACAAGGAAGGGGAGATGAAGTTGTGGCATATAAAGCCAGAGTATACTAACTTGGATGCTTCCACTTCCCACCATATTGCATATGAGGAGTCTGATAGCTAGCATGAGCACAGTATTAGTGCTAATGACAATGGCATTGGCACTGCTTGTGATTCATCTAGTTTTCATCATCTAATGTCAATGTTGACAATGATATTGATTATTTAGAAAATTCATTTGATGATTAAAAGTGTTGAACTTGATATTATTATTTTAATATTGAACATGAAGTTTGAATGATGAATATTTATCATGCATGTTTTAAGTGACATTCAAGTTTATGGTGGTATTGTTGTTTATATGATGTTATGTGATATTCTAATCCTAATTCATGCTTCTAGGTTGCATTTATATATTTTTTTGATTTTTGCGTGTTTTTTGTATGAACGAACCCAAACCCCCAAATTTTTTTTAGCCGAACCCACAAACTGTACTCTCTAACCCAAACCCAAACCAGTACCAGAACCGGCAACGTAGATGCCCACATTGACCAAGGGGGACAGCAGAAATAGGAAATGGGCTTTTAGTACACAAATATAGATTTATTGAAAAGGGGACATTACAAATTCATAAGGTGTACAAGGTGGAAATCATAACATACCTCTAAGGGAACAAAACTTGCAGAGATAAATTTAATTGTAGTTATACTGAATCACATGTAAGTAGCTGTGGCACCATTTCTGGCTTGGCAGTTACTCTGCAATAAATGGACATAAGTTTGGTGAAAACTTTTCTTATTCTATTTGATTGAGAAGAAAAGTGGCATTGAACCTTAATTGACGGGCCAACATTTTCCACAAAGCTTTTCAAAACTGAGAGAAATACAGAATTGCTGCATGAAATATTGCCTATTAGAAACACAGAATTTGTTCATGCATGCTTGGAAAAGAGTTATGTGGGCCTGAATTGTTTTCAACAAGGCACAAAGAACGATTGTCTCAGAAAGTTTCACACCACAACAGATATGCCATTGTTGTGTTTGTGTGTTAGAAGCCACACTTTAAAGAATTTTGTAGATGGACTCGTATAGTCTGCTAGGAAATGTAAGAGGTTGATAACTTGATACAATGCCAACTTGATATTGGGAGGTTTCAGTAGGCTGCATAGTGAAAACAACACAAAATTTGCAATCGATTTTTGCATTGAAGGCTAATAGAAATCTGTCCAAATCAATTTGAGTCTTTCAAAGCCTGAAGTGGCATCATATGGAAAGTTGTGAGATCCATTCAACAGTTTAGTATGAACAACTCCTTCTAGCATATGCAAATTAGACATTTTCTATGATGAAATTTCTTAGAGATGATAGTGGAAAACACACCCTAAATTGACATCCATGAGCTGCTTTACTGTTGAGTCCCCAAATGATAATGCTTGTTTTAAAGGCATGCTCAATTACCAAAACAAACACTTAGTTACTATGATAGCAACATATGAGTAAGTGGTAGTCTCAGCAGATTAGCAGAACTGTTAGCTGTATCTTGTATGCTTGACTTATGATGAAATAGTTCATTTTAGGTGTCCATGCTCCAGAACCTTTGATTCCAAATTTGGGACCTGATGTGGTTTGTGATCTAGATTTTATGTACACGAAGCATTTCTTACCATGACAAATAAAGTTACTTATTCCTTAGAGCCTTAATCAACACATAAAAAGGGCAAGAAAGAAAGAGAACTATTATCTTAGTATCCATGAAGAACCAAAAATAGGTCAAAGGGATTGGATGTTGCATTAGGTTTAATAGCAAAGAATTTGGGCAAAGGGGCTCCTATACTTGAGCAAATACAATAGAGCAAGAAAAGTAAGAAAAACAAAGAACTAAACAAATGGGGGTTGACCTAAAAAGGGAAACCCCCACACTAGTATAGGTATGAATAGAAGTATTAAGGGGAGACCTTGCAAAGTAGTCAAAGCAAATGAAGATGGTACATATTGGGAACCAAAAACCTTGGTGCGAGTATTATGGGATGCGTTGGTGGAGTCAACGATATTGTCATCAATCGTTGTAGGAATACCAATGTAGAGTTTGAGAATTCTTGTTAGGGCTCTCCTTGGAGGCAGTTGATTGCACACAAAACTTGTTACGCCAAGAGGCGTCTACAGTGGCATCCAACAATCTGTGTAAAGTTTTTGAAGGTGCATTTAAAATGACAGGCAGGTGGAAGTCATGTGCAACTACAATAGATTTGATGAAACAAAAAAATGAAATAAAAGTCAACTACAATAGATTTGATGAAACAAAAAATCAAATAAAAGAGATTTGATGAAACAAAAAAATCAAATAAAAGAGATTTGATGAAACAAAAAGAACAAATAAATAAATAAATAAATAAATAAATAAATAAATAATAAAAATAATTCAAATATTTGCATAAACTAAAAGAACAAATAAATAAATAAATTATATTTTTGATCGCAAAGAGAAATCAAAGATTTGATCACAAAGATAAATCAATCAAAAAAGAAAATTAGAGAATGATAACTCTCTGCGTGTTTTATATATATTAATATTTAATATGTGTATGCTAGTTACAACACTTAAAGATGAAAAATTGTTGGTGGAGAAGACATTGGTAATGTGAGCTAGCCTCCAAGATTTGTGTTGTGAAAGAGTGGTGTTAGAGGGTCTCTAGTGTTGAGAAGAGATAGGCTTGGCCATTAGAATGAGAGTAGGGGTGCCAAGGACTCTTAGTTGTAGTAGATTGCAAGGATGAGCAATGCTTCATTGGTCTATCTCTATCTGTATGAGGATTAATATTATGTAAAGGGTGCTTAATGTCTTCAACATCTATGATGGGTTGAAAGAAAGAAGTAATCAACTTGGAAGATCTTTGACCATAACAAAGAGATCTATGCTTGAAAGTGGTAGCCTCATGAAGAAAAAGGGCCAAGCATCTCTAGTTAGGGTAGTAGAAGAAAGTGGATAGAGAACTACCAAAACTGTATATAAATAGTGGTATCTCCCACAAAATTCATAGCAGATTTGACACCAAAAAAAAAAAAAAAACTCGTACTCTCTCTTGGAGAGAAAAGACATGGTGAATCTTGTAACCTTATAAAATATGGTAGTTTGTTCGATCATGAAGCTAACAGGAGCAAAAGCTCATAATTGGCCAAGGGGAGTTCTCTAACCATGAGACCAATGAATTATGAAGATAGTTGGGTTAAACAATGGTCCCATTGATGACTTGTAAGTAAGAAGTGCTCAACGTTGAAAGCTTAGTATGGGGTTGAGAGAATTCAGAGGGGAGGCCTAGGTAACTTGGATGTATTGATTGTAAAAATCTTCTCTGACTAATTGATTGAGCACCTCTTTCCAAAGAAGTGCCTATAGATTGGAAGAGCAAATAGATCTTGAAGAATTGACAATGCTGATGTTTAGAGGGGACCCAAAGGTGCAATCTCCTTTGAGGAACATAGTGCCAAAAAAGGATATCTTCCATAGGACAAAGCAACACCATTCACAAATCTATAAGCTTGTGTGTAAAGTTTAAATCAAGTGATCTAAAGATACTCGAAAGCTGAAGGGGTTAGGAAACAAATTTAGCTTGGACAATGCATTGAGGAACCATTTATTTGCATTGGATTATATGTGGAAGCACAATTGTCTAAACCATAGCAGCAAAAATATTGTAGGGAAAAAATCGGCAAACCAAAAGATTAAGATTTAGAAAAAGAGAAGGGATTTAATTGGGAAAAAATTAGACAAAAAATGTGAAAGGAAGGTAAAAAAGGGGTAAAAAACATATTTTTTAAATTTAAAGGCATTTCAATAGCATAGGGATATAGGAGAGCAAATGAAATTGAGAGTTCAACCCATAAATTGTGGAATATCGGTTTTTGTCATTTATGTTCATATAACTGATTACATTGCATTGCATAGTGCATTTTGTTTAAACAAGCATTGGCAATGCAATAATCTTGGAGACTTCTATCCAACATTGAATGGAATGGAAACTATCCACAATACCATGATATATTAAGAAGAGTTCTAATAAATTGTAATAGGGGCTCAAAATGTCAAATTTGAAATGGTAATCTTTCCCATTTTTGGGAAGATAGTTGTAAGGGAAACTCTCAACTCAAAAATCTAACTAGCTAACAACCACAACCATTAAATACTTTGATAGGAAAAAGGAAAAATTTTCATCCCTTAACATTATAGACCTAGCCATAACTTATGGCAGGGGATTATAGTATCATTACAAATAAAGTTATTAACTCTTTTCACTATCACCCCTAAACTCATATGGACTTCACGTAAAGGCTGGATGAAATTTAACTTTGACAAGTCTTAGAAATGAAATAATGGACATGTTGGCACTCAAGAAGTCGTAAGATGTTCGAATGTGTCATTCATGACAGCATACAAGCAATACCTAGAACCATGGCTTGCATACTTGAACTCTGTAGACCATAAATTCTTTGACTCAACAAATCTCGACAACTTAAAATTAGAGTAGCCAGATGTGCCCACGCCCCTCCCCAGGGGTGTGTACAAACAACCATACTTATATCCAATGTGGCATTGATACATGTTGAATATCATACCCATGTGTGCCCAAAAAACCTTGATCTTTTAGCCATGCAGGATATTGTGTGATTTGATTTTAAAAAAATCTGATGTGAATCTTCCTAAGCTTTATTTAAAAAAACTTCAATCGTGCAATTTTTTTTTTTTTTATAAACAAAACCTACACTAAACAAGGAGGACAAATGAAGCATGATTTAATGATGATTGATGAAGTATCATACCATCAAATGTATTTACAATTCTGTATTTTTTTAATGATGATTGATGAAGTATCATACTATCAAATGTATTTACAATTCTGTGTATTTTTTTTTTTTTGGCATATATATATATACAGCCGTACCCAAACGTACTGTACCCAAGGAAAAAAAATCATCGTACCAGCATACCCGTATTTCGTACCCATGCCTGTTCTCGTACTGGAACTGGAAACTTAGGGGTGCACAAGTTTGAGTGACAAGGATGGTGCATCTTTTTGTCTTAAAGCTAGCCACGACTACACAAATAAGAATACGTTTTGTTGACATAATGAAGGCTGTCATAACTTTTTGAGATATCAAATTCTTCTGATTGCCATTGTAGATAACGACTTAAGCATTTTTTTTAAAAAATGATTGCTTCTATACTTTTGAGAGAGTACTTTTTTAGCATCAACATCAATTGTGGATATGGACTTCAACAGACAATCAAGTGCGCCACAAATTTCTGTTTGGATTTCTCACAATAGGATGTTTCTAGAGAAACCTCTAGAGCTGGATGACAACCTTGCTGGCCAAACTTAGGGTCTCAAGCATCACATTTTGAGCTACAAATGAAAAGATATCGCTCCAATAAGTTGACTGTTTGGAACAGCTCTCTAACAGTATTTCTAACACAGCGCCAACTTGGCACCAGCAGTTTGTCTTTATCTGGCACATCATGGCAGGTACTCATTGCTTCCAGACGGGTCACATGTCTGATAGCTCTTCAGACTCTTGAGGCAAATTAGCTCTTCCTCTTCTCTTTCTATTATTTTCATTTCCTACCACACATAGGTATATAAAATACAGCATCTACTTGTAGAAATTAGAGATTGCTAGCATTGCACATATCTCTCAGATCAGCAAAGTTTTTGGGTTCAGTGCTCATTGCAATTGCTGTTCTTTCTATATGTGAATATTTTTCTAGTCGTTTATCACTCTTTCACCTTCATTTTCATGAGACTGCTTTATGTTATAGCACAATAAATTTATCAGTTTACAGTGTTGCCATTGGATTACACTTAAGAGCTATGCCATGTTCTTTACAAAGTTCAAAATCATCTGCTTTCATACATGCGAATACACATAATACATGAAGTATTCATTTAAATACACGTAAGTCACATGGATACATGTATATGTGAGTACACACAAGTCATAATATACATTTTATAACTTAAAACCACATAAATCAGAAATTAAAGCAGACAACCAAGTAGCTCAAGCAAGCAAGCACCCAACTCAATCACACAGGCAAGTAGGTTGGCAAGTAGCTCAACCAGGCAAACAAGTAGCTCAAACAAGCAAGCAACCAGTTTAAGCAACCTGATAGACAAGTTTTTAACATAAAGTAATCATAAACACAATGGCCAGTTCCACCATACATCACAAATACATAGTGACTAGCTCTAACATTCATCACATACACAATGGTTAACTAGCACATCACAATGGCCGACACACATGTCCATAATGCATCCCAGATAGAAAGAATATCGGTGCATTGCACACTATACCGTGGGTCCTATCCTTTTTTTAATTTTTTTAAAAAAATTTCTTTAATGGTCTTCTACACAATTGGGCCAAGGGAAGAGGATTCGGTGCATCCCATACTACACCGTGGGTCCGTCCTCAACTCCACAAGGCTAAGTATATAGTTTGACAACTGAGAAGGGGATTTGGTGCATCCCATACTACACCGCGGGTGCATCCACCATCCCAAGGTCACCCAGTATACATGAGCACACAATATACACTTGAAGTCACAAAGTATATGCAAGGTATACACATAGTTGCATAAATACATGTAGGTTACAAAGTATGCACATAAAAGGCACACACATATGGAGATACATTAACATAGGCTGGCAGGAACATGCTTTGATACCACTTGTAATGTCCCCTTTTTGGGATAGCCCTAAAGCTGCCCTGATTTATCAATTTCAAGTGATCACCTTGGTTTTGGGGATGTTTATAGAGCGAGTAGGCCCCTGCAAAACAGAGTTAGAGAATATTTACAAGGTAATATTAATTGGAATGCATATAAGGAAATCAAAGAGAACATGGTTAGGGATACAACTACCTGTTTAGACTTGCAAATATGTTAGTAGACATTTATAAATAAGGCCAACATCTTTTATAAGTATATTGAATCTTCTTTAGATTTTCCTAATTCATTCTTCCTTGAATATAATGGTCTGATAGGGTGCCCAAGAAACCCTCTACCCTAGGTGGTGCAGGAGCACCTAGGCAACAACCAGGTGCTCAAGGGTGAATTGATGATCTAGATGTTTGCCTTAATGAAGTTTTTGTTGTTTTCTATGTTTTCAATAAAGGTCATGTTGACCATTATTGCTGCTTCAATAATTTCTTGTCTTAGGACAGGTTTTGTTGTTTTGAGCAATTTTTGCAAAATTTTGCCTTGAAGGAGTTCTAGGCGGCCAAGGTGTGCAAGGAAGCCAATAACTGTTTGGAAAGCATTTTAAAAAGGTGGCCTCGACCTTTGTGCAAGGTTGGAAGCATGTGTGTACGGAAGTTTTGGTTGGAAATCCAAGAAAAACAGTGTTTTGTTCCATTTTTCCTGATTTTTGCTTATTAACAGTGCAAAAATGGCTTAGATATGTTTCTGTCATTAATGGAGGATGTAGTGTAGGTTAATAGCAAGCTTTGAGCATCATACAGTAGCTTTGTTTATTTTGTCTTTCTGTGTTTTTGTAAATATTTTTGGTTTCCTGTGCTTGCTGGCCTGAAACAGGCAGTGTTGGATAAATGGAGGCTTAGAGCACCTTTCCACCGTACAAACTGTACGGCCTTTTGGGAAATGTGCCCTAGCTCCATGCTTGTACATATATTAGTTGGTAGGGTTTGTGTGGTTGCAGGATGTGCTAGCATTTTGATGCCCTAGGCGAGCCAGTGCAGGTTTGGCTAGGAAAAGTGGTTGTGCAGGTCACTTTTCTTGCAGGGGTGATCAGATTTGGTTGATTTTCTTATGGGAGGAGTTAGGGTGGTGTATTAACTAGTTACTACATGAGGGAGAAGGTTCCATCTATTCATTTAGTGTGTCAACAAATTGGAAGTTCAAAAACTGCGAGGAAAGACTTAAAACCCTAGCTTTTGCTCAATTTCAAGACTGAGCACTGTACGGTCAGTTAGGGCACCAAACCTTGAAAATCTTTGAGAGGGCTTCAAATGGATTAGAAACCTTGAAGACAGTTTGGGAGTCTTTTGGAGATTTGTGTGTTATAAGTATAACCTGTTTTGTTGGTGTAGGAGACCTAATAGGGGCTCTAAGGCTACTAGCCTTCCAAACCCTAGGAGTAGGTGTCTTGAAAGCAATGGATAGATGAAGACCTGGTGAACCTTCAAAACCCCTTGGAGGACAGTTTGAGGCCTTTTAGGTCATTTCACTGCCCCTGCAAGAGTTCATGGAGTGTTGAGGAAGATTGGCCTTGAGTATGGTGTAAAAGGCTAAGGAAGAGTTGTGGCAATGAACCAAGGTGGACTTGGTGGTTGGAGTTTGTGGTAGAAGAGGGATTGGTTAGACAAACCAGGGGTTCCTAGTCATGAGCAGGGACCTATAGGTTAGATTGGTGAAGCAAGGCACCAAGGAGGTCTAATTAGGAAAGGCCTAGAGCAGGAATCAGTGAGTGATTCCTCCAATCCCTCTCCCTATCACTAGGCCCAAGAGCAGTACACCCCTCTTGGCCCCATGTGGCCCTAGCCATCCATATGGGGTGGTGTGCCTAGTGAGGCGTCCTACCGCCGTTCCCTTGTACCAGAACCATTATTGCTTAATCATATTGAGAGGTTGAGGGTGCAATTACAGTAGGGTGTCTTGGATAGTCATTCCCTCTAAGCCCAAGAGCAGTACACCCCTCTTGGCTCACATGTGGCAGGCCTCAGCCATCCACCATGGGGTGGTGTACTTAGAGGATGACCCCGACACTGTTTCCCGTCCTCGGAGGCCCTCAACTCCCCTATCATGGCTAGTTGTTTACAATCAGATAATATGAATATCAGTCCCTAATGTAAGCACAAATCAATGACATAATATGAATAATATAAACACACAGATTTTGAGCTCGACTATTAAATCAATGACATAATATGAATATTACTCCATAGTGTAGATATATATATTCTGTTTCTTGCATATTAAATCAATAACACAAATTCATCATTCATATTTTGTAAATATAGATAACTCAGATTTATGCATATGTGCGGACTATCATTATCATGACTAATGAATAGTGGATCTTCTGCCAGAATTAAATACATCTCATGCTCATCTTTAGTTTATATCATATCCACAAAATATCATAGGGAGCATACCTCTGTTCGGCTGACATTGGAGTCTATTCTTCTTCCTTTTACCTTCTTCAACCTTATATTTGATTGATCATAGGATAATGACATACATAAATATATAGATACAATCTATTCATGTTTATGTTAAAGAGTCATAATTACTTATATGGCTCAATAATTGCTGCAAGGATCATTATTGCATAGTTGTATATAATTCTCACACACACACACACACACACACACACATATACATTTATATAATTATTCTCTACTTATTAATATTCATATATATACATTTATATAATTATTCTTTACTTATATTAGTAATTATGTATATACATGTTTATATAATTATTCTTTAATTATATATATATATATATATATATTCTTTACTTATATTGTTTAGCATTCATATACATACCTTTACATGACTAATAAATGTTATATACCTGCTGCTGTTCTATGATAATATCCTTATTTCCTTTACTTTCCCGATCATACTTTACTCCTGATTATCTTATCTGCTGCTGCAGATTTATTTCTCCTTACATTCATTCCATTCCATAATTATGAAAAGACATACCACAATCTGCATAAATCAGAAGATGTCTTTTATAACTAATTTGGTGGTTCCTTAGAACATATTTATAGATTCCTCACTTTATTCCCATTGATCAGAATATGTTTATATATTCTTTTCTTTATACCTCCATTCCATTTGATGCTGCTGCTATACTCAGAAATCTAGTTTCCTTATTTATTTGCACCTCCTGATCATTCTACTCCTTTGGAGGTGTTCCTATCTTTATACCCCATGGTGGAGGGAAGAGACATAACTATTCATCATACTTGTCCCTTGGTAAGGGACACATCTCCCTTTGGGCTGGTCGCTGCCTTTCCAAAACCAATCGATGCCTTTTTAATCTTTTATTTTCCCCCTCTTTATTACACCTTTCATATATTAGATCGCTGCCTCTACATGAATTGTTGCCTTCCTTACTTTATAAACTCTGTAGATTAGTTAAATATTCCTTGACCAATTAGCATAAATGATCATTGAACTTCATAATATGTTTGCTGCTCTGAAGTACTGCCAAATTTAAGATCACTGCAATCAGACTTAGCTTCCTAATTAATGATCGCTGCCTTTTCCTATAGCGAAATAAAATTGCTGCTGCTGCTTATGTTAATATTCAATATATTTTATTATTATTATTTTTATATGTATATTTTATATTTAATTATATGTTTTCTTATATTTAATATATTTATTTTTTTATGTTGGATATATATATATATATATTTTCAATATGATAATAATATTTAAGTTGTTAATTTTTTATATTTATATTTATATTGTTATATTTGATGATTATAATTATAATATTATCTTATGATAATTATAATTATAACAATATTAATTTGCTGATATTTCTTTTTTTTTTTAATATTTTTAATATATATTTTTATTTAATTTAATTAATTTATTTACATTTCAATGTTTTATATTGGATGTTACAATTTCAGGGGACATGACAATAATCATTTGAGCTTTAGTGAATTGCCAAGATTGGAATCACTGTTAGGATTGAAGACTGCAAAACGTACAGATCGAGTTGCTTGGTATTTAGAATGCTGCCAATAATAAATTAAATATTTTAATTACACTGGTTTAAAATGGATAAATTACATCAAAACACCACAAAGTAAAAAGCAATAATATTTATAAAAATAGCAAAAAATAAAATAAAACGCTTTTGTTAGTTAATGCCAAATATAGTGTGTAGACATTAAAGTTATGGCAACTATGATGAAAATGCTGGGAATGGGCCAAAAGACAAAAAATAATGATATTCAATGATATCAATATTTCAAAGAGCCAATCACAAAAGTCTTTTGGTAGCCTAGGAAAAGTAAAAACCCTAGCCATTGTTGAATAAAACATGGTTTTCTGTTTGTAGTTTGCTCTTGTTAAGACATGATCTTTTTGAACTGTACAGAATGCATTCTCATGAAAATGATCTTGTTGATGTATTCTTTGGAAACAATTGTTGTGATGAAGTTTTAAATAGTTAAGTCTGGAGTGTGTTGAAAAATTCAATGAAGTGGAAAATTCCCTGAATGCTAATTTTTCCTTCCATATTGTAGTTGTGCACTCTGAACTTGTTAAGTGGTTGCTTTTTATTCATATGGTCCTCAAGGATGCCATTGTTTGTTTACATGACTCGCAAGTTGAGGCTGACCATTATATAATGGGAGGTAAGAAGGTTTTGATTTTTATCTTCACTCCAGGAAGTGAAAGACTACAAAGAACTTTGATTGAAGACAATCATGCGTCAGCACATCATCTGTTGTAATCAGTGTTACCCGGGGGACGCGTCCCCGGGTCTAAACCCCCCCACCCACCCCCCCCGTCCCGGTCCCGGTCCCGGTCCCAGAAACGGCCAGGGGGACGGCAGCAGTGTACCATGTTCTTTTTTATTTTGATTTTCATATCATAATTGAAAAAAAAACTATATTGGCAATGAATTCTTAACAAAAATGTTATAAGCTAAGTTTCTATAATGTATATATGCATGCTTTATCCTTGTTTTCATATGAATATTTTATGTTTCCCTATATATTTTAAATTTTTCTATATTTTATATAGCCGTCCCCTGCCGTCCCTAAATTTGGCCTCAAAAATCGGAAACTTGGGGACTCGTCCCGCCGTCCCCGTCCTGGAAACTTGGGGTAACCCTGGTTGTAATGGACAATTCTTCAGTGCATTTCTAAGCTGAATCTGCTTATTAACTCCTTTGACTAAGGTTCATTTTCCATCTTCACCTACTTGTGTTTGTAGGTAATCTAGACTTAGGTCAACAGGTATATTCATTTTACCCCTTGATTCTTTGAAAAAGGTTTCCACCTTAGTTCTTAGATAATGACATTGTTATTAGTGAAATCTATTTGCATCTTCAGTTTATTGACATCTCTGTTTTTTGCTTTGTTTATTTAGATGTTCCTTTGATGCCCCCTGCCCACCTTTCCACTCCCAAAATATTTGTACAATAAAGTTGTGTGAGAAGACATTTATCGACTATCCATTCAGGTCACTTGAACTTGTCCCCTGCAGCTACTCAGATCCAAGATGGATTTCTATGCTGAGTATTTTGTACAAATTCTTAGTAGTGACATCCATATAGACTAATGTGGTTAGATTCTCTTTGTTTCTTGGCTGTTATTTCCTTGCAAGTTTTGGTGTGTATATAAAATATTAAGAGAAAAGACTTTCTTTCCATCATTGGATGCATTTCAACTAAAAAAAGTTTATTATACTCTTTGATTTTCAGGTGCAAGCATTATCGGTGATACTATTTACTTAATGTTAATAGCCATGATATAGCTTATTGTGTCTACCTTATTAGTATTGTGGTTTTTTCATTTTATCTCTATTTAGTATTTTAACAATTCCCGTGGTTGATCAGGTGTGCATGTAATCTTCCACTTGTAATAGTATGGGATTCTCCACCTGTACTTTAGCATGCTTTAATTGCATTTGCTATCATTGTAGACAAATAAGTTGCACTATATGCTTTTGAGCATTATTCTCAATTGTTTGATCAATTTTTTGAGAGAAATAACCAATGAAAATGAACATTTCTACTAAATTTACTGGTGGTTATAACCTTTAACATTAAGGGTACTCTCATGTCCAATTTTATTTGTCATGGTTTTAACTTCTATGGATGAAAAATAATCTGTTCTACTGAAAGTTTTTGGGATTTATTAAAATGCTAAGGTGTGGACTTTACACTTAGGAGATACAAAATTCCACCTAGAAAGATAATTGAGGATTTCTTGCAGTGACAATTGAAGGTGCCTACTCTATCACATTTGAGGCAAGGTTAGCGTCACAGTGTTTTGGGAACATATTAAGAAAGTCTTTGCTCAAGCAAATGATTCCATCATCATCCATATGAACCAAATCAATTTTGAGATGGGACAATTGAGGCACACTGCTTTTTCTCCTTTTGAAGGTTGCCTTGGAAAGTTTGAGGAACCAGAATTCTGCTAAGGTTTTGTGGCTTTTCACCTAGAATGTTGTATGTTCGAAGACCAACTTGCAACAATCGATATATTGACTTTGTTAGATGCCAAATTTGTCTGGTTTTGAGACATGTTAGGGATCAAATGAGCTGTAATCAGGTGGGTCAATTTTATAATGACACATTCCAAGTTCCTTGCGTAAATTACATTCTTAGTCTTGAATATTTCCCTTTAAGTAAATAATGTGGGTGGGTGTTGATGGTAATACTTTTGTAGGTAACACATGTTGTCATCTTGTAGTTTACGATGTGAGACCTTGTGTGTTTTCTTTGTTTGGTCAATGAAGGTTTACAGCAGATCTGTCAACCTTCAGATACAAATGAGTACCCAGTCCCTAGGCATGTTCCTACACATGCTTTTTGGCTTGCTTTGTGATGGCTGTAATGGTGCTGGAAGCAAGTTCAATGGTTCCCAGGTTGAGATTTGAACCTTTGCGTTACATTGTGGTAATACCCCTGCCTCTACCACTCTGTCACACCTGCTGGACATGATATCTTGATATTATTGTTGGTGTTTCTCCTTTTTTTCCATGGTTGGTTTAGTGATTACTCTTTCAAGAATATTTGACTTGTGCTTGTGCATGCTTATGGATTTCTCCACTTGCACCCTAAGCATGGTTTATGTGCAAGTCTATATATTGGGAGCACTCGCTTTCATTGTACAATGTAATTTAATTTATTCTAGCACATGCTTTGAGCATTATGATTTTTTTTGTCTGCATTCACTTTGTTTTCTGTATCTTGTGTGCATGTCATTTTCTTTGTGCTCTTTTCCTTTTGCTACTATTTGCTCTTTATCTTAAAAATCATTGACAAAAGTTGGATTTTATATTTGCTTATTTGTGGGAAATAGTATCAAGGAAAAACTTGTCAATGTTTCTTGATTTGAAAATTTGTTTTTCAGATACTATTATGCTAGAGAAAAAGGACATTTTCTACCAATGAAAGATTCAATAAAAATATGTTGGACGTTTTATTAATAGTTTCTGTGATACTAATGGACTAACACGCTAGGAACATAAGGAATGAGTCAAATTACACCCAACTTATGAACAAGGAAAAATGAAGGAACACAAAATAGTTTAAACTTACAACAGCCTGGTTTTATCAACCAGTAGATAATTATACTGTAGACAGAGACTCTTTTGTAGACAGATAAAAATGCTAGACTATTTTTTTATACTATCCACTTTATTGTTTGAAATGGATAATCACACCACCCCATTATTGGTAGTTCTGTAATACGTTCCATGCCAATGTTGTTTTGAACATTATATAGGCAAGTTATCATTTATGCTGTTTTCCAAGTTGCAGTCATTTTATTTTTCTTAAAAATATAAAGTTAACATGCTTTGCAAATCTGACATGTAGGTCTTAGCTTCAGATGAT
This sequence comes from Sequoia sempervirens, assembly GCA_007258455.2. Lineage (NCBI taxonomy): Eukaryota > Viridiplantae > Streptophyta > Pinopsida > Cupressales > Cupressaceae > Sequoia > Sequoia sempervirens. The sequence continues at coordinate 317,676 of VDFB02287638.1, forward strand.
GATCAGGATGCACTGTCTACCGACCCAGATGAAATTATTGATTCTGATGACAGTGAGGGAATAAGTGGTGATGAAGAAGATATTTTTAGGAATCTTCTTGCAAGGGCAGGTTTTCACCTAACATATGGCGATAATCCCCCACTGTTACTTGATCCATCTCAGTTACAAGTAACTTTGCGAGAAAAGTTGTTGATGGATGCGGGGGCAATAGCGGCCTTCTTGACTGGTCTGCGTGTTTATTTGGATGATCCTGCTAAAGTGAAGCGGCTTCTTCTTCCAACTAAATTATCTACTTCTAACAGTGGGAAGAAAGGTGGAAATAAAGGCGAGGCAACATCACCTAGCCTTATGAATCTTCTAATGGGTGTTAAGGTATTGCAGCAGGCCATTGTGGATCTACTCTTAGATATAATGGTTGAGTGTTGTCAGCCATCTGAAGGAAAGAAATGCAATGATGCTCCAGAAGCAAGGTCAAAAAGTATTGTGGATTGCAATGAATCTACAACTAATAGAACTACAAATGGAACGGTTGAGACCGTAAATAATCCTGTTGATCTACGCCTTGATGTTGGAATCGATGGAGCCATAGGAACTCGGGCAGTACAAAGCAGTGACTTGTCGACAACAGAGCCAGTGGGAAAGGCTGCAGTCTTGCCTGCTTCCTCACCTCCAGAATCAACTGCACATGAACCTTCAGGAGTGAATAATTCTAACCAAATGCAAAAGGTGGTATGCTTGCTTTACCATAGAAGTGGCAAAAGTTGTATTGATGGTTTTTCCTTCATCTAGTTTGAAATTTCAGCCATATTTTCTATATGCTTGTAGGTTGCTGTACATTGATGGTATGGATTCTGGAACTTCATTAAGTTTTGTTATTGGATGTTTTATCAGACAAAATGGCCAGAGCAGTCAGACGAGCTGTTGGGATTGATTGTTAATTCTCTCAGAGCACTAGATGGTGCCGTTCCTCAAGGTTGTCTAGAACCTAGACGGAGGCCCCAGTCAGCACAGAAGATTGCTTTGGTCTTGGAAAGAGCTCCAAAACATTTGCAGTTGGATCTTATTGCACTGGTGCCGAAACTAGTGGATTATTCTGAACACTCTCTGGCTGCATATGCATTATTAGATCGCCTTCAGAAGCCAGATACAGAACTTGAATTACGTCTACCTGTATGAGTTGTACAAACCTTCAATATTGGCAATGTTAACAATCTACTTTAACATTTAAAGTCTTGTATTGCTTCTAATAATATTGGACTATGCATAATTAGTCCTGTGACAGATGACCTCATTGTAGAGAATGGAAGGTAAAATTTGGTTGCTTTTGCAGGTTCTGGGGGCATTAGGTCAACTGGAAGTTGGGAGTGATGTTTGGAAACACATTCTATTTCAAGCTATGGAATTGTTGATGGATACAAATGATGAGCCTTTTGCGGTTGTGATGAGTTTCATTTTCAAAGCTGCATCTCAATGCCAGCAACTACCTCAAGCAGTATGTTTGTGTAGAGCTATTTATGTCTGAAGATTATGTATTTTGTACCAATGCCACCAATAATCCATATATTTATCAAAATCGATGATTACAATTTTTTCATAGTATTCTGTTTATTTTTTCCAATACAGGTGAGGGCTGTTCGTAGCAGATTAAAGAGTTTAGGAGCGGCTATATCTCCATGCATTTTAGATGTTCTAAGAAATACAGTTGTCAGTTGGGCAGATGTTGCTGAAGCTATGTTGAGAGATATTGATTCAGATTGTGAAATCAGTGAGAATGATTTTGCTGCATCAAGTGCAATGTTTGTTGATAGGGAGTGTGGTCTTGCTGCAGAGCAGGTTGCAGCGGCATGTGGGAGAGTGGCCGATGTGGATATCCTTGTAGAAATGCTATCTGAACATCGAGAACATCGTCTTATGATAGAAGCTCAGCATGTCTTTGAGAGAGCTATTGCTCGGGGGGCCTTTGGGGAACAGTCAGTAGTTATGGTTCTAGAAAGACGGCGTGCTCAGAGATTGGCGATGGGTTCTAGATGTTGTACTGGTGCTATTCAAAGTCAAGAGTCCTTCCTATCCGGTACAGTCAGCCAGTCATTATCAAAAGAGGATGATGATTTTGCTGCAGTGCTTGGTCTTGCAGAAGCTTTGTCTGTCTCTAGGGACTCTAGAGTCAGAGAATTTGTCAGTACACTGTATGCTGTAATGTTCAAAGTGTATGGAGATGAAGGTTATCGTGAGCGAATGTTGAGGGGGCTTGTTGAGCGTGCAACCAGTAGCACGAATAGCTGTCATGAAATAGATCTAGGAATGGACATTTTGACATTTCTTGTGCGAGAAGAGGAGGGGACAGCAAGACCGGTTTTAAGCATGATGCGCGAGGTGGCTGAAATTGCTAATGTTGATCGTACTGCACTGTGGCAGCAGTTGTGTGCAAATGAAGAGGAAATAATTCGAGTTCGTGAAGCCAGGCAAAATGAAATAGTTAGCCTTACTAGAGAAAAAGCATTGTTATCACAAAGATTAGCTGAATTTGAGGCCACTACATCACGTCTAAAGGTATGCAAGCAATTGTGCATTTTTTTTTTCATATAGGGAGTCTCAATCTTGTGATATAAATTACTAATTCACTTACTTCTGAATTATCTCACATTACAGTCTGAAATGAAGGCTGAATTGGATCGTTTCTCACGAGAGAAAAAGGATCTCTCTGAACAAATACGGGAAGCAGAAAATCAACTTGAGTGGGTTCGTTCTGAACGTGATGAAGAAATTGCCAAGCTTGCTGGTGAAAAGAAAGTTCTTCAGGATCGTCTGTATGATGCAGAAACACAGCTTGCTCAGCTAAAATCTCGTAAACGTGATGAATTGAAGGTATTTGTGAGAAGATGCTAGTGAATTTCAGTTTTATCTATTATATGAACTTTCTTAGGCTTTATCATAGTCACTAGGTTAACAATAATGTTCTAATTATGTTAAAAGGATTCTGAAACAAGGTCTGTCTAATCTAACTTTACACATGGAATCACCATACATCAGTTTTAACAAATATGATAATTAGGTTCCAGAGCTCCCTCGATTGAGCTGTTCTGTCATGTCTATCTGCTTACTTTATACTAACAATAGTTAACCAACATAAAATAATATTATATACACAGCAAATAGTAAATATGTTTCCTACCCTTTGTATGTGTCTAGTAAGTGGGGATGTAATTCTGAGTGGTGATACTTCCAGGCATCATGAGATTCCATCCAATTCTTACTCCCATTTCATGATGTCTTCCAACAACATTCGTAGGCCTTTCTTGTTGTGTAAATATTTTTTGTATTCATCATGTATTAGTAATTTATTTTATGATTTTCATTTAGAAATCTTGTAATATATATATTTTTTTTCTTGAAGAATATATATTTAAATATGTTTTTTTTTCCTGTCAAATCGTTCGATGAGTTTGTTAGTCAAGTCATCATAAGATATGATTGACCTGTGTCCTAAAGTCACCAATCCGTGGTACCACCACTCGTGAGGTATGCAATCCAGATGTAGTGTGGCGAACCTGATTGCCTCTTCATCAGGCATGGGCCTCAAGGAGAGGAAGTTATCTAACTTCTGAACGAAACCACGAGCGGTACAATGATGGCCTCCATCAAAATGCTCCAATGTAATTTTGCTCATCGCCTGCTGGAGATCCTTGGAACCCTGTGGTGCTCTAGTCTCTAGTCTGCCAACTGCCACCGCCCTCTGTCTCCTCTAGTTCAAAAACTGGTCAAATGTCAACATGTTCCTGATGTCAGGAGGAAGTGAAGTATATTTTGCATGGCTGGCCCTAACCTCATCGACCATGTTTGTTGGTTGCTCAGGAGGTTGTTCCTAATGAATAGGGGTCTCAACCCTGCGTTTAAAGGTAGGCTGCAAGGGCCTAGATGTGGTATTGAGTGAAATCCTTGGCCTGCCCTTAGGTTGCGCATTGCAACTACTAGAATTATCATGTTGTCTTGTTTGACCAAGAGTAGGAACCTGGTTCATCTTGTGCAAGAATTCGGCCAACATATCCATCATAGTATCAATTTTCCGCTCTCTCCTGGCATTTGGGCTAATGGAACCAGCATGCCCTTTGTCTCTTTTTTCCATTGCACCTGCAATACTTTCACTGTCACTGGATAGACTCCTTGTTTGGAGAATTGTGGATCCCTAAAACCCTTGAGACAGTTTCACCCTTCGGCAGCTGCGGAGGTTGCCACAACCGTGAACCCCTGTGATAAGTCTGTTCTTAATCACTCATGAATTAACTGCACAGGATGGCAAGATATTTTGTGCTCTGATACCACTATGATGCCCCTTTGGGGTTTCAAAATTGACTTTTGAGTTTTCTATTGAATTCTGTTTTTTTTGGTGCCGGCGACAGTGCCGAAAATTGCATAAAACAATAAGGGAAGGGAAATTGCATAAATAATTGAAAACCTATTAATCTTTATTTATTCAAAACATATTAAGAACATAGACATAAGCCAGAATGCAACAGTTTGAAACTTGGGTTTTTACACGACAGTCATGACAATCAGATGCAAGGACGCCATGCTTCAATTTGCTCAATTTTCACCTTGGTTTTGATGCTGATGTGCTGAATGATGCTAGATGCCTCCACAAAATGAAGTTGCAGCCTTCAAATCAAAGCGTTTTGCCTCCTATCTCCCACCTACGACCTTCTAGACTCCCACGTGCCAAATTAAATGCCTTATTTGCTGTTTGAAAACCTCGGTTTCTCTTGCAGATTTGTACGCCTTGGCTTGGAGAAGAACCACTATCAATTACAAACTCAAACACTCTCCTTCTGCCTCCTGAATAGTACGACCTACTGTAATACTGAAAATGGCTTTCGTCTTATTCAAACTTGCTGATGTAAATTGTAAATGCTGAAAGAAACTGCTAAATAAATCTGTGAGATGCTCTAATAATGACCTCTAATGGAGACCATTCAATCTAGAACCCTTGGACGGTCTTTCACGCTTGTAGATCCTGTCCTAATCGAGGGTTTTCATCCTTTGATCAGCTTGAAGCTTCAAACCTGCAAACTTGTTGCTCAACCATTGTTTTTGTAAATAATATCTTGGATGATGAAAACAATGCTCTTTCCTCTCTTTATGCCTTCTCCAAATCCACGCCTAAGTTAGGTTTTGCCTTTTCAATGAATAAAATATTAATGTTTCTCCATCTCAAAATCCCACGCCAACTTGGCTTTGCATAATAATTTAATATTTTATCTTTTGTCTTGAAAAGTGCCCCCTTCACTTAAATGTTAATAAAGGACTTAAAATGCATTCTTTTAATAAAGTCACTTTATTACTTTATTTAATGGCCAAGTTATAAAGTACTTTATCAAAGTAACTTTATAACATTAAATTAATAAGTCACTTTAATAATAGAATATCATTAAAGTAACGCGACTTAATAATTTAGTAACTCCTGGTAAAAGTCTAGCAATAATCTTCCGAGAGTGTCCTGTCACCATTACCAACTGCAAGTGTGTCGTCACAAAGCTTGATATTACTTACTATTAATAGCAAGTATCAATGGTGAACTCTTGAAATGCCTTCGAATGACCAACCAAATGCTAGAACACTGAGCTGAATAAGCCAGAATGAAGCACTGTGCCTATTGAAGAACCTGAATCTCCCCAATGGGTCCCCTAAATGTCTCACTAGCCTACGAGAACCGTAGTCATAGGCTAACCCCAAAACCCCAAACCACTGGCTAGAAAGGGGACATTATAGTCTGCCCTCCCTAAAATTGCTTGTGTCAAGCAATCTCAACTTCGGATGTTGCAAAATGTCCTTATTCTCCCACGTTGCATCCTTAGCTGGCAGGTCTTTCCACTTAACCAAGTATTCCTTGATGACTCTCCATCTCAAGTTGCGCTGTAATGACATGTGGTATGTAGTATTATAACAATATTCACATAAATGCATCCACTTGACCCATGCCTTGTGCTGCCCTGCAATGTAGTTCCTCAGGTATCCCTCCACCCATTTATTAACTATTTCGGTCTGTCCATCCGTTTGTGGGTGGTAGCCCGTGCTTGGAGTGAGTTCCGTTCCACTGAGTTTGAATAACTCCTACCAAAAATGACTTATAAATTTGCTGTCTCGATCACTTACTAGATTTTGAGGTAGCCCATGCAACCAGAATATCTCTCTGGAAAACAAATCAATAGCCCGCACTGTTATGAAAGTAGTTGAAACCAGGAAAAAGTGTGCAAACTTCGTGGGTCTGTCAATCACTACATTAATGCAATCCCTACTCTGAGTTTTGGGTAAACCCGTGATGAAATCCATGGATATGCACTCCCACTTCTGATTAGGAATGGGAAGGGGCTGCAATAAACCTGTAGGGAAAGATTGCTCCTGCTTGTTCTGCTGGCGTGTAGGATACTATCTGACATACCTGAGTACCTTTGATTTGAGCCCTTTCCAAGTAAACCACTACCTAATCTACCTGTATGTTTTAAAGTAACCTGGGTGACTTGCCATAGGGGCGTCATGAAAGGCTCTCAATATCCTCTTCTTCACAGAGGATCTTGGCACAAGAAAAATCCTCCCTTTGTAAATGATGAGGTCATTCACAAGGGTGTACTTGTCATCTGCAACTGTACCATCAATGAGCTCGGAAGCCCACTTATCCTTAGCATACTCAACTGCAATCAAATCTCTCCAATCTTTTGTAACCTCACCTAGAGAGCACAAGTAAGGTCTCCTCAAAAGGGCATCGACAACTATATTTTTCTTACCCTTGACATATGCTATGTCAAAATCATAAGCCTGCAACTTGCTAACCCATTTCTGTTGCCAATCGTTGAGGTCACGTTGACTTAGGAAATGTTTTAGACTGTTATGATTTGTCTTTACTAAAAATTTGCTGCCCACCAAATACTGTTTGAATTCAGCCAAGGCATGCATGATGGCTAACATTTCCCTATTGTAAATGCTGTAACCCTTCTCAAGACCTCGAAGTTTCTTGCTCTCAAAAGCGATGGGGTGCTTATCCTGCATCAAGATAGCATCGATCCTTTCTTCGGAGGCATCACGCTGTAGCTTGAGCGACTGTGTAAAATCCAGAATAATGAGTACCAGACATGAGCTCATCAACTGTTTGAACTTTTCAAAACACTGCTGTGCTCCTAGAATCCAAACAAATGCTCCCTTCTTCGTCAAATTCGTAAGTGGAACTGCCTGCTGTGAAAGGCCTTTGATGAAGCGATGGTAGAAATCACATAACCCAAATAATCCCTTAAGCTGCATGAGATTCGTGGGAGGAGGCCAATCAACTATAGCCTTCACCTTCTTGGGATCCATCTCGACTCCCTCGGCATTGATGATATGCCCCAAGTACAATAACTATCTCATGCTGAAGTCACATTTTGATTCCTCGGCGAATAGAGATTCACTCTCCAATGTGCCCAACACTGAATCCAAATGTGCTAGATGATCAACCCAAGTCTTGCTGAAGACTAGTATATCATATAAGGAAATGAGGCCTGTCTTCTTCAATTGATCTCTGAAGACCCTGTTCATACAGGATTGAAAGGCGGCTAGAGCATTGGTTAGGCCGAAAGGCATAACTAGAAACTCATAGTCACCATAATGGCAACGGAATGACGTCTTCTCCACATCCTCCTCTCTAACCCGAATCTGGATATTGCAGCAATGCAAACCATGATTTGTTTGGTTGCCCAAGAGTTGCACAATACTATAAGAGCGACCAAACCACTACAAAGAGTGAAGAATTCTCTAGGTTAAATGTGATAAGGTTATAATGAGAATTTCCAAAGGATAAAATCACTTGATGAAAGAAGAATAGTTGGAAAGAGATTACTTAGAAAGAAGGAAGGAGAAGAAAAAAATAAACAATGATGAACATAAAGGATAAACAATGATGAACATAAAGGATAAAATCACTTGATGAAAGAAGAATAGTTGGAAAGAGATTACTTAGAAAGAAGGAAGGAGAAGAAAAAAATATTAAAAAAATAGCATATCATTTTTTTTGGTTTGGTTGCCCAAGCCTTTACCCTAATGGCCAATGGGCCTCACCAAACCTTCCTAAACCTTGTAAGGCACCCTCAAATCCTCACAGTCACTCACAAATTCATTCCACGTGCAAGAAAGTTGAGGAGGAGGAGCAAGAAGAAAGAGGAAGAAGCTTAGGAGAGGGATTCTACACCAAGTTGGCAGGATTTTTCAAGCTCAATGTAGGATTCCATGATTGGTTTTTATTTTATTTTTTAAACTAGTTTCATATTCTAATTTATATTTTAATTTTGTTCATAATTTCATAGACATGGTTGCAAGTGCATTAGCAAATATCATATTAAATTTTAATTGTTCAATGTTCATTGTTCATATTGTCATCAAGATATAAACTTTTGTGTATCCTTTGCTTCTGTGCTTCATATGACGTGAAGTAAGAAAAACAAAAGTGAAATCCTTAGTTGTAAATAGAAAATAGCCACTACAATATTGATTGTGAAGATGCGATAGAAGCTTAACTCCTTAATGAGCTTGAAGTGAGAGCTAGGAGAGTTTAAGGGACTAGGAAGGTGTGCAATTGATAGAAAATGATGGGGAAAGGGAGATAGTTACACGACAAACTCCTAGGATTCATTGTATCACAAGGGGTTTATTTTAAGTTACTTTGCTACTCTAGGGTAGGAGACCTAGTGGGGATACTTAGATAACATGGAGAAACCATTTGAGAGAGAGGACCTTAGAAGGGAAGCCTTAGATGATACCCTTGTATGTAGTGCGGTGAGATGGTGGTATAACCACAAGCCTAGCATTCCTACTTGGAAAACACTAAGAATATTGATAAAAACTTATACTTGAAGGAAGTAGGGGAGTGGGATTCTATTATAGAGTATGACGCTACAACTAACCTAGGAGAACGTATTCAACAATGCATTGAAATTTGGGATGAAGAGTGAGTTCGTTGAGAGACTTATGGTACAACTATTTTGTTGGACATTGGTGCCAATTGAAAAAACTTGGTGCATAAACTAGGAAAAAAGGACAAAAACAAGGAACTAGATGATGGTAAAAGAGGTGTTTTGTAAATATTTCAATTTTTTGATCGTGATACAAGTAAAAGATTAGTGCAAAATGACATTTGGTGCATAAACAAGGAACTATTTTGTTGGACATTGGTGCCAATTGTAAAAACTTGGTGCATAAACTAGGAAAAAGGACACAAACAAGGAACTAGATGATTGTAAAAGAGGTGTTTTGTAAATATTTCAATTTTTTGATTGTGATACAAGTAAAAGATTAGTGCAAAATGACATTTGCCAAGAATGGCAACTGTTTATGTATCTTGTAAGGCCTTTCGGTCTTAAAGAATGCCTTATGGTATTCAGTAGTATCATGGTAAATGCATATAAAGATTTCATAGATGTTTTTTGTGAAGTCTACTTAGATGACTAGATAGTTTATGGATTATTGAAGGCTTATGTACAAGTGTTAAGATCTATGTTACCAGGTTCTTCTATTTTTCCTAGAGAACCCGCTTCGGGAGTGTTTGGGTTTTGGTTCTTGCTGGGGCACATTTGGGAGCACCTGGGCACCCTTGGGTTCCTAGGCGCTCCCTGGGCGCTCCCAAACGTGCCCGGGAGAATCCAAATGCTCCCACGGAGTTTGGACACCAAAAAGCAAAAAAAAAAACATTTTTTTAAACAACTAAAGTGCTAATAAAACCTTAAACGCCTCCATAACATGCATTCATCATTCCTTGAACATTTCATTGCTCTAACAAACATATTTTGCCCTCCATTTTTCTCAATTGGCATTCACCACCAAAACTAGCAGGTTTGGAAATCCAAGGAGGGTTTTGAGTCCTACAATTTTCTTTTTAAGAGGTATTTGGGTTAGCTCTATGGCTTTTCACTCTTTTGGCCAATTGATTGGTCCAAGAGACTTTTCTTTCTTATTCTAAAAAGTATACCCAATCAGCTCTGAATTCTTCAATCTTAAGTGATTTATTATAAAGTCAAAGTATACCTAGGATATACGGGGTACCACTGCAAGTTCATTAGGGACTATGCAACAGTTTCTAGTCTAATAGTAGAAACAATAAAGAAGAAAAACATCAAAGATTTTGAATGAATATGTAGAAGCAATGAAGCTTTTAACACATTGAATACTTACATTTTAGAGGCACTAGTCCTAATATTTCTTGATTGGATTTCATCCTTCCATATCCATGTAGATGCCTCCAATAGTGTAATAGGTGCAGTATTAGCACATCCAATGAAATAGAGTGAAGGGCACGCAATCTACTGAGAGTGAGGGGGGGGGAGGGGTATGAATCAGTAGACCAAATAAAATTAAAACTCTTTAATTCAACACATATATCAAACATGAAACTTGAATCAAAGCAAATACTAATAATCAAGTAACAACAAAAGCACACACATCTGTACATGAGAACACCAGATATATGTGGAAACCCAAGATGGGAAAAACCATGGTGAGAAAAAGCTGCTTGGATCTACTATCCAAATCCAACCAGACAAAGGAGGAATATAACAAGGGAATTTACAATATGAAGTAGGCACCAATGTATCGGAGACACCAATCCCTAATTGTATCTGTAGGCACCAACCTATAGGAGACACCAATCTCCAGTACAAAGATTTGAGCACCAACTCAGTAAGTAGAACACCAATCCTACAAAATTAAAGCTTGCGGATCTTCAAGACTCATTACATAGCTTACAAAAAGTTTGAACTCAATTCAAACACTCTGCTACACTCTTCAAGATCTTTTGATGATGGCTCCCAATCATTGAGATGCTTCACATGAAACAAATTGAGACTTGGATGATTTCAAATAATTGATTGATATTCACAAGAAGCGAAAGCTTCATAAATAGAGTACAAATGGAATGTTTCCACAATCAAAGGTGGAAGAAATGGAAACATCACAAAATAACAAAAATAGAAACTAGTCTAAAGGCAACTAACTTACAGTTACAATACGTTACAATTTGAGCATTAATAAACACTAAATATTATTTTATTACCCTCCCTTAATGCTCAATCTATCAAGTACAGCAAGATGCCCCCTAAATTTTACAAACTTATTTGGACTGAGAGACTTGGTGAGAATATCAACAGTCTGATCCTTTGTCGGAACCTACTGCAAAACTACCGATCCATCTTCAACAAGCTAGCGGATGAAATGACAGTGAAGTTCAACATGCTTTGTCCTTTCATGGAAGATTGGATTTTTGGCGAGTTTGAGCACCCCTTGATTGTCACAATACAAGGGAGAAGGACCTGCTTGAGACATTTGCATGCCCAAAAGCACCCTTCGGAGCCAAACTGCCTCACAAGCTGCTTTAACAGTTCCTCGATATTCAACTTCAGTCGAGGAAAGAGCCATTGCGTGCTACTTCTTGCTGATCCATGTGACTGCACCTGTACCCAAACTGAATACAAAACATGAAGTAGACTTTCTGTCATCCACAAAACCTGCCCAATCTGAGTTTGTATAGCCAATCAGCTTAGGATTTTTGCACCTTCCATACAAAATGCCAAAGTTTGAAGCGCCTTTCACATATCGCAGCACACGCTTCGCTGCAACCCAAGGTTTTGCTTTAGGGGCTGTCATGAAGCGAGAGATGTAGCTCATTGAAAAACTGAGATCAGGTCTAGTAGCAGTGAGATAAATGAGGCTGCCTACTAGTTGCCTGAATGCGGATTAAATTTTTGTAGGTGAATCTGATTTTGCTAATAGTTTGAGCCCTTTCTCCATAGGTGTTGATGTAGGTTTGCAATCACTCATCCTGAACTTGTCAAGCAAACTGCGAGCATACTTAGACTGAGAAATGAAGATGCTGTCAGCTGTCTACCAAACCTCAACATCGAGACAATAATGAAGGTCCCAAATTTGTCATGTCAAATGATTGACTGAGATTGTGTTTTATCTCAAGCAAATGTTTTGAGTTGCCAGTAATGATAAGGTCATCAACATAGACAACCGGTACAAGAATATTATCACCAGAACGTTTGAGATACAAATTTGAATCAGAAGGGCTCCTCTGAACCATGATCAATAAGGTACTTATCAATTTTCATGTGCCATGCTTGTGGAGCTTGCTTAAGGCCATAGAGTGCTTTCACAAGTCTGCAAACTTGATGTTCTTTACCAAGAACCTTGAATCCGGGAGGCTGTGTCATATAGACTTCTTCTTGAAGATCACCATTGAGAAACGCACTCTTGACGTCCATTTGATGGACTTTCCAACGAAACTGGGCTATTGTAGCGAGGACAAGCCGAATAGTACTCTTTTTGGTTGCAGGAGCAAAAGTCTCCTCATAGTCAATGCCCTTTGTCTGTGAGAACCCTTTGGCTACTAATCGAGCCTTGTACTTGTCAGGGTGCCGTTAGCCTTGTATTTGACTTTATACACCCATTTGCAGCCAATGGGCTTCTTCCTAGGTGGAAGATCAGAAAGGACCCAAGTGTTATTCTTCAGAAGGCTACGATGTTCAGCTTCCATAGCATGTTCCCACTCAGGTATGCCTTTAGCCTTGGAATAGGATTGAGGCTCAGAGATGCTATGCAGATTGGCCATGAGAGCAAAATTGACAATGTTCTGTTGCTTGCTCTTTTTCCGAGCAGTTCTACCTTCGATCAATTCATCATCATGAAGATCACTAATGGTTTTAGCATACCAGTTAGGCCGGAGAGTAGAAGTACCAATATCTGAAACAGGAGGAACAACATCACCAAGTGTGGCTGGTACAGAATCGACTGGATGAGGATCCAAATTGTCCTGAGGAGGGGCGGGTGGTGGAACATTTTGTTGAGGTGGCTGCTCAACTGCAGAATCCCTCCCATCAGGTGGACTCAGGGGAAGACAAACACCCAATTCAGAAGCATTCGAAGGCTGTTCCTTAGGATGCACAAAAGTAGAAGACATATTGTTTATGATTTTCACTATAACCAATGACCATGAGTTTTTGGCTTTTGGAATCCAACGTAGTGTGCTTGGCATTTGGAATCCAAACATGAGTAGTAGAGGCAAAAAATTTCAAGTGGCCGATTTTAGGCTTTCGTTCGGACCAGGGTTCTTCAGGAGTCATCTTCTTAACCACATGAGTTGGAGATCGGTTCAAAAGATAAACAACAGTATAAACTGCTTTAGCCTAGTATTTCTTAGGAACATGTCTATGCTCCATCATAGAACGAGCCATTTTTGTAATGGTGCGGTTCCTACGTTCAACTACACCATTTTGCTATGGGGTTATGGTGTGGTAAGTTGGTGCTTAATGCCATGTGCAACACAAAAAGTGGAGAAATCAGAAGAACAAAATTCCCCCTCCCCCATTATTAGACCTAAGAATGACTATAGGAAAACCAAACTCATTTTCAACTAGGCCTTAGACTGCTAAAATATACCAAACACATCTGATTTGTTTTTCAAAAAATACACCCACATTTTTTTGTTGAAATCATCAACAAATAATAGAAAATACCTGCAACCAGTAACTGAAGGAGTATTCATTGAACCACATAAATCAGCGTGAACCAATTGCAATACCTTGGAAGCTCGCCATGAATCACCATCTGAGAATGGAGTCTGGTGCTGCTTTCTAGCCTGACAAGCCTCGCATACTCCATGAGTCTGAGTTTGAATTGCAGGGAGGCCACCAATCGAATCATCATGAGCTAATTGAGAGAGATACTGCATGTTCAGGTGCCCATAACGCTGATGCTAGAGACTGATGATGTATGCACTCTTGGCTGCCATAGCGTGCTCTTGAGAATCACTAGAGTCAACGAGTCTATAAAGATCATGATCCTCAATGTCCTCAACAACTGTGGTGCGTGTTTCTCTATCAACAATTCTGCAAGTGTGCATGCTGAAAACAATATCCAATTGAGGTGAGTGTGTCATAATCTGACTGACATAAAGAAGGTTAAACTCCATGCTAGATACAAAGTATATATTGAGAAATATTAAATTTCTCCCTCCAGAGTGAATCTATACGTTGTCCTTGTTGACAACAGTATACTCCTTGCCACCTCCAAAGATGACTAAATCTCTGAAAGGTGTGTAATGAACCAATTCCGGTGATGAGTGAAATATCAAGAAGCACTTGAATCAATGTACAAAGCAAAAGATTTCACAGGATCTGCAAGACTCTTGGCCATGAATGCATAGAATGCAGATTCCTTCTGCTCAGTGTGCTCTGCAACTTTTGCTTCAGGCTTAGACTCTCCTTGCTTGTTTTGTTCAGAAGACAAGTGTTTCCAACAATCTTTCTTTGTGTGACCATACTTATGACAATAGTTGCACTGAACATTCTTCTTCTTAGAAGAATCTGAATACTCCGCTTGACTCGACTGCTGAGAGAGCTGATTTTTTTCCCTTATTCTTCTAAACGGTCTTCACAGGAAATGCCTGCTCAGTGGAGGACAAACTAGCACCGCTATCGAACTATTGTTTCTAGTGATCTTGCTGCAGAAGTATGGTGCAAAGATCTGAAAACTTCAAATCAACATTAGTTGAAGCAATGTTGAGAGTCTCGATAAAATGCTCGTAAGATTTTGGTAGACTTATCAGAGTGATGACTACCATATCTTCTTCCTCCATTTTCTGACCAATTGCCTCAAGCTGATCATGGATGTCCTTGATCTTGGTCAAGTGCGCCTACAAATTTGTCTTCTCATCCATCATGATAGAAAACATGTTCTTTAGAAAGAATGCACAACTCTTGTTAGATGTTTCATGAAGATCCTTCAGATGATCCCAAATTTCCTTCGTTGTTTTACCATACGGAACCTGAGGCAGTTGATCATCGGTGACAAACAGTTTAATGAGCATCACCGCTTCATGATTTTGTTCATCAAACTTTTCTTGGTCTTTATCACCCGATGCTAGTTGTGTCTTTTTACCCGGAATGATCTGATTGAGGCAACGATATTCAAAGATAGTCATCATCCTCTGCTTCTAGGTATTGTAGTTACGACCATTGAGCTTTTGACTGCCCTCGAGCATAATATGAGACAAAGAGGCCATTTTTGCTCAAACAAATTTTGACAGAGATAATAGAAATCTGACAGAATAAAAATGGCGCAAATCCTGAGGTTAGAATACCCAGCAGAGATATACAAATCTAACAGCCCACCAATTGTAGAGAAAGAACAAAACTGCCAGAAAAAACAAAACGGATAGAATGGAGTCTCCACCGTTTGCGGCGAGAATGTTACTAGAAAGGCAAGCAGAAGGTGATGACAAAAGCAGATTGAATATTGACGCGTTCAGAAAGTGGAGAAATACGTGAAGCCAAAATCTTCACTCCAAAGTGCCTTCAAAATGCCAACTCCAAAAAAGTTGACCTTCAGACACGTAAAAATACGTGCAGGATGAAGACGCGATCATAGTAAGAACAAACCCGTCTTAGAAAAAGAAAATAGAGGTCATGCAGGAACATGAGCAAAATGCTAGAAACAAATTCCTGCCTTAGTCCTTCACAAAGATGTGTGAATTCCGAGTAATCGCACCAAAAAATAAAGGCATGATCACACGTGAGGAGCAGAGACTTTTCAAGTAGGAAATAGATAACACGATTTTGCACAGACGTGTATCTAAAAATTCACGCCAAACACAAAGCCTTTGATTTTTGAACAAAAGCAGAGCTTGGATGGTCGTGTATATGAAGAAATGGTTTGAAGAAGATACCTTGTTGATATGATTTTCTTCATTCTTTGCACAAACAAACGCTCGGAAAAAGAAAAGAAAAGAAAAAAAACCACGAACAAAGTTGAAACACAAACTTCCAACACCCAACTATCCATGGGCGACGATTTTAGAGAGTATCAAGTCGCTTGCACACACGAAAAATGAAAAGATGCGATTTGAAAAATCCTTCTTCAAAAATCGAAAACAAAAATTAATGCTAGAATGTTATTTGCTTTGATACCATGAAACAAATTGAGACTTGGATGATTTCAAATAATTGATTGATATTCACACAAAGCAAAAGCTTCATAAATAGAGTACAAATGGAATGTTTCCACAATCAAAGGTGGAAGAAATGGAAACATCATGAAATAACAAAAATAGAAACTAATCTAAAGGCAGCTAACTTATAGTTACAATATGTTACAATTTGAGCATTAATAAACACTAAATATTATTTTAATATCACATTGAATAACACTATCACACAAATTCACATCCTTGTATATTCACTCACTACCTTCTCTTCAATTATTCTTATACCTCACATTATGCATTTGCACAAATGTATGATGATTATATACAAGACATTACATTTACATTACTCCATGTTGGCCAGTGATCCGCAATTAACTAGGACGACATAAGGTGGACCTAAATTCAAATTACATGAAATGTGTAACAAGTTAGTCCTAAATCAATTTTGTTACTACCAAAAGAACATGATGCTGTGCACTTCCATAGGAACCTTAATCTGGACCTATTTTACCACTACATGTTAACTTTGAATGCCACACGCTACTAGCCATTACCGCATAGTTTCACAACACCAATTGGTTGACAGATGGGCACAAAGAACCTTCTTTCACTTGAAACTTTCTACATGCTAAACATATCTTTTGGAAACTTTGGAACATGATAGAACATGTGTAGACATACTCTCCATTCAAATCGCAGAGCCAAACTCACTTTGAGGAAGAAATACTGAACATAAATGTGTTGCAAGAGAAATCTCTCTGCCCTGAGAAATTGAACTGAAACATTCCGGATCACTTCTGTTAACATGAATAGATGTAGTATGATACTACAGACAATCTTCAACTTCTTTTATCGCCGTTCTTTTGATCATCTTCCTCTGACATCAATGAACACCTTTGACAACAGTGAACTCCTTTGAGATCAATGACAACCTCTGTTGAACAATCTCCCCCTTTGTCATTGATGGCAAATAGCAAAATTCCGGCCACACACGAAGACATATTTGATATTGCCCGGATCAAGAAACCACCTCATTTTGATTTCCATTTCTTCCCCTTAGAGAATATAGCATTTTGAACCACCTCATTTTTAGATAGCATTTTGAGTTCCACTTCTCCCCCTTTGACATCAATGGCAAAGGTCAGCTGAAACCTATGGCCTAGTATTTCCACTAACATTTTCGACACTTTGCACAGTCAATAAATCTATTGCTCAAAATTCAAATAGAGTCCCCCTAAGTCCATACCATACTGCTTCTGAAAACATTCCGCAAGATTACCAAGCCTTCCTACAGTAGGAAGTTAACACCCCCCCTTAACTTGTACCATATTGCATTGCTATTGAAATGCTCGACAAGATCACCAAGCCTTCTTGCAGTAGGGAGACAAAGCTCCCCCTCAACCCATGCTTCCTCTTGATTCAAGAGGAGGGAGAAACAACTTCCAACTTCTTTTGGAGAATTTCTGAAGTCTCCTTAGGAAGTGGTTTTGTGAAGATGTCAGCTACTTGCTCCTTGGTTTCAACATGCTCCAACTTCACTTCCTTTTCTGCAACCTTCTCCCTCAGAAAGTGATACTTGATTGCAATATGCTTTGTCCTTGAATGCATTATTGGATTATTTGAAATGTTTATGGTTACTGGTATTATCATAAAGAATGGAAATAGGTTCATCAAACTCTATTTTCATCTCCTCCAAGTTCTGCTTCACCCATAGTACTTGGGTGCAACATGAAGCTGCTGCAATGTATTCCGCTTTTGCTATGGATAAAGAAACCGAGTACTATTTTTTGCTCAACTAGGACACAAGACTGTCACCAAGAAAGAAAGCTCCACCACTTGTACTCTTCCGATCATCTTTGCTTCCCGCCCAATGTGCATCCGTGTATGTTGTCAAAGTGAAATTTTCAGATAAACTAAAATCCATTGTAGCCTTCAGATATCTGAATATTCGTTTTACTGCTTTGATATGAGTCTCATTAGTTGTTGCCTGAATTCTGGCTACCATTCCAACTGCTTGCATTATATTTGGTCTGGATGCAGTCACATACAATAAATTGCCAATCATGGATCTATACAAGGTTTGGTTTGCCGAAGGAGATTCAACATCGTTACTCAACTTACATCTGATAACCATAGGTGTACTTAGCGGTTTGCATTCTTCCATCTTGAACTTAACATTTCTTTTATATACTTGTTTTGTGAAATAAATATGCCTTTATTTGATTGAGAGATTTGTAAACCAAGAAAGAAAGACAATTCACCAAGCATTGACATTTCAATCTCACTCTGCATTGCATTCTGGAACTCCTTGCACATATCATCACTGTTTCCGCCAAAGATAATGTCATCAACATAGACAACAACAATCAACAACTTATCACCTTCTGTTTTTATGTATAAATTGCTATCCGCACTGCCTCTCTGGAACCCTTGTTGCTGTAGATACTTGTGCAACTTGGAAAGCCAAGCTCTAGGAGCTTGTTTGAACAATTGGCTCGAAGTAATCTGAGCGTGTAGGAATTATGAAAGGTAAGTTGGCCAAGAATAGAAAGAGGGGGTGGCGACAAAGAGTTATTTGTGTTGTGACGTGTCATAGTTTTGGGAATTGGAGGTTCTGTTGTCACTCACTATTGGCAGCTTCAACAGGGAACAAGCATGATTGATGATGCTAAGGGCAAAAGGAAGGTGATGGAATCTACAAACATACATTGGGCGTGTAGTGTTTCTGGGGTGGTGGCCGTATGCAATTTCATTTTTGTGGATAGGGAGATTGATGCCCCTACCTCTAACACTAGTTGTTCAAGGTTTGGGGGGTTGTGTAGGATGTGGACGACAAACCAACTACAAGTATTCGCTCAACCTTAGCCAAGTTCTTATTGGATCTGATATATACATGGGGGCAATGGGGAGCATTTGATGTTGCTCAATCTTTGGCATGTGCGTCAATGCTTTCTACTATGGCCTGCGCATATTTGATGCACGATGACTTAGGGGATGTGGTCCTGTAAGCTGATGCATTCCATGATTGTCTCATGGTGCACCTGCATGGTATCACGACACGTCAGTTATGTTTTCTATTGGCAATAGTGGAAATGGCAATGAAATTGAAGATTGACCTGCCAGAGGAGGCAATCTCAGATTTTTCAAAATGTTGTGATATAGAAGAAGAAAGCAAGGGGGAGGCACAATTGCGATGGAAGTTAATGTGGTAGATCTTAATTGTAATGTCGTTAGTGGCGGGCCGTTGGGACCTATGTAATTTGCCTATGTATATAGAAGAAGAAAGCTTTCTTCAATGTGCACACAAAATTCAGACCTTGATTGCTTTTAGTCTTGCTATCGGAGCAAATGTCTCATCAAAGTCAATACCTTCAACTTGAGCATAGCCTTTACACACAAGTTTGGCCTTGTTCCATATCACTTCTCCTTCATTTAGCTTGTTTCTAAAGACCTGTTTAGTACCAATAACATTCTTTCCTTTAGACCTTGGGACTAGTTCTCAAGTTCAATTTTTCTTTATTTGAGATAACTCTTGTTCCATAACATCTACCCATCCTTGCTCTTTGCTTGCCTTTGTATAAGAACTTGGTTCAATCTTTGACAATAGGGCAAAATGTACTTGTTCATTTGCTCTTTCAATTTTTTTTTAGGTCTAGACTCCACTATTCTTGTCTCCTACAATCTGATCTTCAGAGTGATTTTTTTGACCATGCCTTGCTGAAGTCTTTGTAACAGTGTTCTCAGAATCAGCTTCTGAGTCTTCATCATTGCTGTGGATTGGATCTTCATCATCTTCCACTTTTGAAGTATTAGCAGATTGAATTGTTTCATCTACCCTTACATTTGCACTTTCCACAATCCTCTTTAGCCTTTTGTTGTAACATCTATATGCTTTACTGGTCATAGAGTAACCAAGAAAAATACCTTCATCAGATCTAGAATCAAACTTACCCAAGTTTTCTTCATCCCTTTTGATGTAGCATTTGCTTCCAAATATCTTGAGATGTTTGATTGAAGCCGGTCTTCCTCTCCATAACTCATATGGTGTTTTATCAGACTTAGGTCTGATTTGAGCTCTGTTCAAAATATATACTGCAGTCTGAACTGCTTCTCTCCAATACATATCTGGTAAACTTGCTAGACTCAACATTGTTCTAGCCATCTCCTGTACAGTCCGATTCTTCCTTTTTGCAACTTCATTTTGCTGTGGAGTCCTAGGAGCAGAAAATTGCCTTAGGATCTCATGTTCTTCATAGAATTCATCCTATCGATCAAGAGTGAACTCTCCATCTCTGTCTAATCTCAAAACCTTAATTGTTCTTCCGGTTTCATTCTCAATTAATGCGTTGAATGCTTTAAACTTCTCAAATGCTTCTGATTTTTCTTTTAGAAAAGTAATCCAAGTCATTCTAGTGTAATCATCAATAAGCATGATGAAATACCTGTCACCTTGTAGACCCTTTGTCCTCATTGGTCCGCATAGATCCATATGGATCAAATCCAATGGCTTCGATGTAGAACATTCTTTAGTAGGAAATCTGGAGTTTGTCTGTTTACCCTTATGATATGGTTTGCAGCTAGTAGACTAAGGCTTCTTGATCTTTGGCATGTTTCGGACCATTCCTTTTGAGCTAATCTTCACAACGTCATCAAAATTGATGTGTCCCAATCTTTTCTGCCAAAGCCAACTTTCTTCTCTCTGTAGAGTAATATAGTTTTGTCCATTCAGCTCATTAAGATGTTATATATCACTGTCAGTCTTGCTTCCTTTTGCAATCAACTCTCTGGTACTAGATTTCACAACCTTTAGCACTAAATGAGAGTTGGTAACCTTTGTCACACATTTGATTGGCACTTAAAAGGTTATGCTTTAGTCCTTCAACATACAGAATATCATGAATTTTTGTCCTGCCACCATCAAGACTTAAAGTACCCTTATAGGTAATCTTGTCAATAGAATTGTCTCCTAGAGTTGCAGATCCTCTATCAAACTTCTTTAAATTCATGATCTTACTTTTGTCTCCCGTCATGTGACTTGAACATCCATTGTCTATAATGCACATATTCTTCTCCTTTTGAGCATGTAAAACAGTCTGATCTATCATAGATTTCTCTGATCTTTTCTCTTCCGACATCTTCTTCCAGACTTTATCCAATTCATGACTCCAACATTCTAACCTTTTTTTTCTTGTTTCCGGTAGAGGAGGACCCACAAAATTGCTTCCACAATTTCTAGCAATATTTCCAAAATTGTTGCACTTGTGACAAATGATATTGAGATTGTACATAGATGCAAATGCATTACTACTATCAAAGTTATTTCTTCTTATCGGAACTCTTCTACAATCCACAACTGTATGACCAAAATGATTGCAATTAAAACAATAATCAGAAAACGAATGATTAAACTTGGTATTGTACCCTTGTCCTTTTGAGGCTTGTCTTTCAGATCTTTTGTTCTTTCTTTGCACACGGATGAAACCATCATTCTGCACTTTGCTATCATTGGTTGCTGCACTTTGTTCGGACTGTGAACTTTCAGAACCAATCTCTTCCGGATTCTCCTTAACAGGCTTCAATGGTTGTTTTGACACTTTGATATTTTTTTCATCAAAATCAATACCGGTTTTGATATGCAGAGATCTCTAGCTATCAATTATCTAATCCAAGATCTCAATGCTCTTTCCAAACTTCATCTTTAGCTGATGATTCACTTTGTCAAGGTCCTTCCTTAGAGATACAATTTTTGCTTCAAGCTTCTCATAGTCTTTGTTTCTTGATAGTAGCCTTTGAATTAGAACTTCTTCAATCCTCTTTGCTTCTTCTACTTGAACCTTTAGAACAATGATCATCTTTTTCGCATTTTCAAGTTTTTGGGACAAACTATCTTTAGCCTTTACTTCCTCAACAACTATTTTTTGTTGTCACTTAATCTCCTTTCCGGCATAGAGTAACTCTTCCACAAGATCTACTTTTTCATCATCATTTCCGGAATTCATTTCTGCAGTATCTTTAGTAGTTTCCATGGCCATGAACACAACCTTCTCTTTTTCATCTCTGGAGATGTCTTCGTCCTCTTCATCAGGAGAGTAGCTTTCCTTGTTAATGAAGAAACTCTTTGTTTCCTTTGAATTTTATTCTCTTTCTGAAATGATTTCTTTCCATACTTTTGCTCAACTTTGTTAGAGTCCTTATAAGGACAGTTAGCCATAAAATGTTCTACTTCACCACAATTAAAACATTTGAAAGGTAACTTACCTTTATACTTTCCGGAACCTCCTTGTAACTTCCTAACAAAATTTGCTTCGTTCGGATCAGATCCAATATCAAAATCTGGATTAACTTGCATCTTAGATGCTTTGAATGTCGCCTCTTTCCTTATAGAGATTTCACTATCAAACCTCATTTCATAGGCAGTCAAGATCCCATGTAATTCAACCATTTTTAAAGAATTCGGATCTTTAGCTTCTTCAACAACATAAACTTTAGAATCAAGCCTTCTAGGAAGAGATTTGAGTACCTTTTTCACAATCATGCTTTCTTTCAATTCCTCACTTAGACCTCTGATAGAGTTGACAACTTCATCAACCCAGAGCATGAATGTGGCAAAGTTTTCTTCTTCTTTCATTTTCAAACTTTTAAACTGAGCTCTATGAGTTTGAAGCTTTGCTTCTTTGACCTTGTCGTCACCTTCATAGATGGTGTGTAGTTTATCCCATACTTCCTTCGCTGTCTTGCACTGCATGACCTTCACAAACTTAGAGTTAGATAAACCACATAAAATAGCATTCCTAGCTTTAGCATTATTTTCACAAGCCTTCTTTCTGTCCTAATCCCTTGGAGGGTTTTCATGGAATCTCATATCCATCTGCAATTGATTGCTAAATGTCAAGACCTAGGGCCATCAAGTATGCTTCCATCCTTACTTTCCAAAATGCATAATTGGATGCATCAAAGAGTGGTGCCTCATTTGCAGACAATCCTTCTTGAGCATACAATCTACTGGGGTGGGGGGCGGGGTGAGGTGGGGTGGGGTGGAGGAGGGAGGGGTGGGTGAATCAATCGATCAAATCAATTTAAAACTCTTTAATTCAACACATATATCAAACATGAAACTTGAATCAAAGCAGATATTGATAATCAAGTAACAACATAAGCGCACACATCTGCACATGAGAACACTAGATATATGTGGAAACCCAAGATGGGGAAAATCACGGTGAGAAAAAGCTGCTTGGATCTACTGTCCAAATCCAACCTCACAAAGCAGGAATATAACAAGGGAATTTACAATATGAAGTAGGCACCAACGTATCGGAGACACCAATCCCCAATTGTATCTGTAGGTACCTGGAAGGGGGAGGGGTGGGTGAATCAGTAGATCAAATCAATTTAAAACTCTTTAATTCAACACATATATCAAACATGAAACTTGAATCAAAGCAGATATTGATAATCAAGTAACAACATAAGCGCACACATCTGCACATGAAAACACTAGATATATGTGGAAACCCAAGATGTGAAAAATCACGGTGAGAAAAAGCTGCTTGGATCTACTGTCCAAATCCAACCTCACAAAGCAGGAATATAACAAGGGAATTTACAATATGAAGTAGGCACCAACGTATCGGAGACACCAATCCCCAATTGTATCTGTAGGTACCAACCCACAAGTGACACCAATCTCCAGTACAAAGATCTGAGCACCAACTCAGTAAGTAGAACACCAATCCTACAAAATTAAAGCTTGCGGATCTTCAAGACTGATTACATAGGTTACACAAAGTTTGAACTCAATTCAAACACTCTATTACACTCTTCAAGATTTTCTGACGATGGCACACGATGATTGAGATGCTTCACATTGAATAACACTATCACACAGATTCACATCCTTGTATACTCACTCACTACCTTCTCTTTAATTATTCTTATACTTCACATTATGCATTTGCACAAATGTATGATGATTATATACAAGACATTACATTAACATTACTCCATGTCGGCCAAGGATCCACAATTAACTAGGACAACATAAGGTGGACCTAAATTCAAATTACATGAAACGTGTAATAGGTCAGTCCTAAATCAAATTTGTTGCCGAAAAAAGAACATGATGTCATGCGCTTCCACAGGAACCTTAACTTGGACCTATTTTACCAACACATGCTAACTTGAATGCCACATGCTACTAGCCGTTACCGCACAGTTTCGCAACACCAATTGGTTGATACATAGGCACAAAGAACCTTCAGTCACAAACTTTTTGCATGCTGAACATATTTTCTGGAAACTCCGGGACATGATAGAACATGTGTAGACATACTCTCCATTCAAACCGCAGAGCCAAACTCACCTTTAGGAAGAAATACTAAACATAAATGTATTGCCAGATCAAATCAATTTAAAACTCTTTAATTCAACTCTTATATCAAACATGAAACTTGAATTAAAGCAGATTTTGATAATCAAGTAACAACATAAGCGCACACATTTGCACATGAGAACACTAGATACATGTGGAAACCCAAGATGGGAAAAACCTCGGTGAGAAAAAGGTGCTTGGATCTACTGTCCAAGTCCAACCTCACAAAATGGGAATATAACAAGGGAATTTACAATATGAAGTAGGCACCAACGTACCGGAGACACCAATCCCCAATTGTATCTGTAGGCACCAACCTACAGGAGACACCAATCTCCAGTACAAAGATCTGAGCACCAACTTAGTAAGTAGAGCACCAATCCTACAGAATTAAAACTTGCGGATCTTCAAGACTGATTACACAGCTTACACAAAGTCTGAATTCAATTCAGACACTCTACTACACACTTCAAGATCTTCTGATGATGGCGCACAATGATTGAGATGCTTCACATTGAATAACACTCTATCACATAGATTCACATCCTTGTATATTCGCTCACTAGCTTCTCTTCAATTATTCTTGTACTTCACATTATGCATTTGCATAAATGTATGATGAGTATATACAAGACATTACATTAACATTACTCCATGTCAGCGAGGGATCCACAATTAACCATGACGACATAAGGTGGACCTAAATTCAAATTACGTGAAATGTGTAACAGGTTGGTCCTAAATCAAATTTGTTGCCGCCAAAGGAACATGATGCCGTGCACTTCCATAGGAACCTTAACCTGGATTTACCACCACACACTGACTTTGAATGCCGCATGCTACGAGCCGTTACCTCACAGTTCTGCAACACCAACTGGTTGATAGACAGGCACAAAGAACCTTCTGTCACTTCAAACTTTCCTCATGCTAAACATATCTTTCGGAAAATATGGAACATGATACAACATGTGTAGACATACTCTCCATTCAAACTGCAGAGCCAAACTCACCTTCATGAAGAAATATTGAACATAAATGTGTTGCCAGAGAAATCTCTCTGCCCTGAGAAACTGAATCGAAACATTTCGGATCACTTTTGTAAACATGAATAGATGTAGTATGATACTACAGACAATTTTCAACTTCTTTTATCAATATAGATAGCAATATATACGTCCGCAACAACTCAAAATGATATGACAGTACAATTACATTTAACTCTCACTGGTCTTCTGATCATCTTCCATTGACATTAATGAACACCTTTGACAACAAATAACTCCTTTGACATTAATGACAACCTCTGTTCAATACAGAGATCAGCCTATAGCTTTTACTAGTAGGAAACTATTGTAGGTTGAGAAAAACTACACTACTACCAACCTTGAACCACACCATTTAAGTATTTGATGAGCTGGCATGTAATCCAAGGAAGAATATGTTGTTGGTTATTATTGCTTCAAGAATTTGAGTTTTAGATCATGGTGAAACTTGACTATGCTAATTAGGGGCTGAATTACTTATCTAGGTTTAGGATGGTGAAGATTTGGGACCTATTGAGGATGAAATCCCTAACACAAATCTGTTTAGAATATTTGCGGTACCCTAGGAGGTAAGTGAGGTAGCCCGATTGTTTTCAATAGGGGAATTCTCTGAGTGTTACAGGGAGACATGTCTCCTCCCTTGGGACACATCTCTTGTCTCGGAGATGGGGCCAAAAATATCTCCCTTTCATAGATGTCCAATCATTTCTCTAGGTACCTTGCAATGTTAAATATGCATCTCATCAATCTTTTTGTTCTAAACTTCAAGCCTCCAAGCAGTGAAGCATATTAGGTATTAATAATTTTTTTTTGTAATTTTCAATGTTCAGAAATTATCTTATGATTTTTATGAATTTTCTTTGATGATTTTTAGGGCTTTTGGCTGTACAATCAATAGTGGGTGATATAAGATATTCAAAATAACTCATATCACCCCCTATCTACTATACAACATTTTTCTAGTTCCATAGTTTATTATTGTGGGTGATATTCAGATATATTGATTTTCCATTGTGCATTTATTCCATTATGAACCTTTGTTGTCTCTATCATAACACTATGCTCTATGGGGATGCGTCCCCTACCCAAAAAGACCTCGTCCCTTATAGGGGATGTTTCAAGGACACAAGGATGATTACAAAATGTCCCCACCTGTCCATCTTTTTTGCAAAATTTAGGAAATGCCCTTAGGATGTCAAAATTTTTGTAGGGTTTGTAACACCTAGGCAAATTTTAGATACTTTAAAAAAAACTTGCAATTTTTGAATGCTTGTTTGGTTTAATGACATTCCCATCAAGATGTACACAAAATTATGAAAATGGTGTGCACCCAAAGCCCCACCAAAGTACAAGTCTGACCAAGTAATAGATCAATGATTAATCATGATCACAAAATCTACAAAATACATATACCCTTTTGTAAATCTTTGCATCTTCACAACTGAAGTCACAGTCAAGGATTATTTTGTTTCATACATTGGATAATCTGTTTAGTATACAATGATTGTGACAGACAAAGTTGGCATGCTATAGTCATTACATTGCTGAATATGAGTTAAGTCATAGTTGGCAAGAAATGCCACTTTAATAGTGCAAAAATGTATCAATCATGACCTGCATAGACAACTCATAAAACAATCCCATCTATTAATATCCCAACTCAGGTCAAATTGGAACTAACCCGTTATCATTTCACTTAGCTGTTCGATGTTAATGAGTTTGACAACATACCATGAAGTCTTGAAGGCTTTAGAAAAACTTTAATAACTCCCTCACTGTAATATACACGCTAGTTAGGCATGTCTTTATTAACTCATGCTTTTATTAATATATATATATGTTAGCTATTCGATGTTAATGAGTTTGACAATATACCATGAAGTCTTGAAGGCTTTAGAAAAACTTTAATAATAACTCCCTCACCGTAATGTTCTTTAAAGTTTATATAAATAATAATAACTTATCTTTGTCTTCAACTCCTCAAGAGCTTTTTGCTACACGTTACCTCAAAAGCTTGTGTCTGGATAACGGTACTGATTCACTCCACTTCCACTCCTAACAGGTTTGAATTAGCAAATATGCGAGACATACATCTGTTCTGTATGTGAAAGATCACTTCCACCATACTCTCTGCTACTTCGTTGTTAGTGGGAGCAAGATGAGTGATTCATAATTTTAAAGTTCTTAGTTGTCGAAAATTAAATCTAAGATTAAATTACTGTTCCTATTTGAATTGAACTTAAATTGACAATAGAGATTAAATGGATTTTGGTGCTTAGATTTAGAGTGTACAGTTGCTGGAACAAAAACATCAGTGATTCATAATTTGTTAGTGGGAGCAAGATGAGTGATTCATAATTTTAAAGTTCTTAGTTGTCGAAAATTAAATCTAAGATTAAATTACTGTTCCTATTTGAATTGAAACTTAAATTGACAATAGAGATTAAATGGATTTTGGTGCTTAGATTTAGAGTGTGCAGTTGCTGGAACAAAAACTTGAGAAAACAACTGAAATCCAATGGAAAACAATGCATAACACAAATTTTTTACTTGGAAATCAATGTGGGGAAAAACACCTAAGGTCCTAAAACTATTAATTGATTGTTTCCTCTCTTTCTTTCAACTTGGACAATCACAAAGAGTACTATTCAAGTGTTCTTACAACATCAACTAGTGCCATACTTATCTCAACTGTTTGTTACCTTACTTTTTTTCTACATATATACAAATCAATTCACTTCTTCCTTACTATTTACATTCATGCTTACAATGGTCAATGACTTCTTTTAGCAAATGAAGCTGGAGATACCCTTTCATGCGCTATAGGGTCTCCTATTGTCAGGGATTGAATGAGACAGTTTCTTGGTCTTTGCTTAATTTCTTGGATTTGGAAAAAACTGTTTCTTTGCAGGACATAACTGTTGCTAACATAAACAGAATAACTGCCACTGTCATAAACAGGACTGCTGGTCGCAGAATTGTGAAGGTTTGACCAATACCTATATGGCTGTATGTGCATGAGCTATGTGGTATATATTGGCTGTAGGAATGATGCTATGTTATCACTCAAGCTATAAAGTCCTAAATCTCGTCAGTCTCAAGTATTAGAAGGGGTCCGTTGAGTAGTTCCCTATTACTCATCTCTCTCCCTATTGGTTAAGAGTCAAGATCCATTGTTTCCTCAATCTTCTTCATCAGTTGACTGCTCTCCCCATCAGTCAAGCCCTAATGTTGGTCAAAGGCCCTTGTGCCCCCCACGCCGTACTGTCCCAGGAAGTATTTGCATAGTTAAAAGAGAAATTTCTAGAACAATGGCATGATAACTCCAATTTTCCATTTATGATATTTCATAAATGGAAAGTGAAAAGTGCCTTTCACTTCATTTTTTTTTTCTAGCCCACATGAATATCAATTACCACCCTAGTGGTTCTGTGTCTATAGAGACGGAGTTCTGTTTTATTCTGTATTTTTGAAAGAACCTTGGTTGGTTGTTGAAGGGTGGATCTTGGTTTTGTTGTTGAAGGGAGATGTTTTTTTGATTATTATTGATAAAACAAATCCTCTTCTAGATAGCTTTTGCATAGTGAAATTTGACAATGGAGCTAAGAAAAATGCTAGGAATGTGGAAGAGGAGGAATCAATAGGAATCACCGAGCACAATTAATCATCAACAAGGTACTGGGATTCAAACTAATAATTTGGCTGAGCTTAGATGCAGTGCATAAAAGACTTCTATTCATCATGGTAAATCAAACATAAACTTATAATGTTATATATTGAAGGGAACCTACAAGTAATACTAATGCTTATCTTGGATGGTTTTGAGGTGAAGACCACTTCCACCATGCTTATCAATTCCACCATCCAATTGGAAAATAGATGCAGTGATAAATTGGATGGTGAAATTGATAGGAAACTTAAAGGATGTTCAAACTTATAATGTCAACAAAAAGTAAAAGAACAACGATTGTGTTACTGATTGATTAGATACAGTTGTGATTGACCAAGACATAACTGATAGCCTCATCCTTAACAACGGTTTTAACATTTCCTCAGAATATCTAAGCGATGAGTTCCTTGTAAAGCTCAATTGTAATTACAAATTATTCAAATAGCTGAGCATAATGAAGATCACATGGGGTCTAAAAACTCTTGCACTTGGTAATATGACAACTCTAGGAGCAGGTTAAAATATAGAAAGTTGAATTTTCCATGACAACGAGATGTTCTGCATTCCAACTATTATAGCTGTTATTCTATCTATATCATTCACTGCTGAATATTTTACCTCTGATTCCTCTAACTAACTTCTTTTTATCTTACACCTCACTTTTCAATGGCAAAAACCCTATTCCTTTTCATGTACCTATATCCATTTTCCCTATTTAAACCTACCACATGGATACTACCTTCCAATACTTCAAAACTTCAGCATTAAGTCCCCTTCCCCACAGACTCCACCCAACTTCATTTATTTCCAAGATTTATGAATTACAATTCTAATTTCAAATACCTAAGACTTCTGCTTGCCCATTACACATGCTTTTGTCTTTACACATGCAAATCCTTAATCTTATTGCACACCATGTACAAAACTTGCAATAGGGGTTGAGTAAAATATCCTTATTTTGCAAAGGACCAGAACTCAAGTCATGGCCATGGGTGCAGGCTGTTAGGAAAGGTAGTTTATGTAGACACAACCTCCGTAGTTTCCCCACCTCACAAACATTGACCTCCAAATACAATTGAGGATGAAACCCTTCCAGAGCAGCATTATGTCAGGACAGTGCATTTGTATAGCTGATGCTTTCAGTGCCATGCACACTCTGCACAAGAGGTGGAAATGGCCATGGGTAACTTTGGGAAGAAAGCAAATACAGAAACCCACAAAGGGAGAGTTTAGAAAATGAACAATCTCATGGAAATGTATCTTAACAAATGTGGGAGTAACAAATTTCACCTCTTTCTTTGAATGTGGTGAAAATTCATAGTGGCTTCAATGGTAATAAATAATCATTGTACTTTTGGAATTAGTGATTTTTGGCTTTCAATACAAGTGGATTGAGATGAAAATTTTCCTCCTCCAAGTAAAGGAACTCACAATAATGATCTCTGCAAGAAGATGCCAATAGCTGCCAAGCCTCTACTCATATGCTTCAGGACAGTGCATTTGTCTATCTGATGCTTTCAGTGCCATGCACACTCTGCACAAGAGATGAAAGGGCCATAGGATAATTTTGAGAAGAAAGCAAATACAGAAATCCACAAAGGAAGAGTTGAGTGAGAAAATGAACAATCTCATGGAAATGTGTTAGAAATTAAGATCTTAGGATACTAATCATTATAAACAAGATATAAAATAAATAAAATGAGAATCATACAAGTATAGATTTTACACATAATACAAGATATACATGGGGAAAACCCTTTTGGGTAAAAGAACCCCATAAAGCATCATTTTATTAAAACACTTACAATAATGGTCTATTATAACATAGCCGAACCTGGGGAACACTTGTCCTATATTTCCACATGGCCAATAATACCTCACGTGCATAGTGATATAGTTCACAATAAATCTCCAAATTCTTCATCTCTCAAATGAGAGATAACCTCCTTAAATATAGAAGGAAGAGTGACATAATAGCTGAAAGGGTATTAGTCACACCTATTCAACAATCACCATTCATAAATAATCAATAATCTAATTATTAGACTATAATTTATAATTATTTCAAATGGGATATGCTTAATAAAGCATATAATATATAAGGTTTAATAACCTTATATTAGAACATTATATAAATGTTATAAGGGTATGAACCCTAATAACTTTATGTTCTAACAAAATGTATCTTAACAAATGTGGGAGTAACAAATTTCACCTCTTTCTTTGTATGTGGTGATAAATCGTAGTGGCTTCAATGGCATTAAATAATCGTTGTACTTTTGGAATTAATGATTTTTGGCTTTCAGTACAAGCAGATTGAGATGAAATTTTTCCTTCTCCAAGTAGAGGAACTCACAATAATGATCTCTGCAAGAAGATGCCAATAAGCTGCCAAGCCTCTACTCATATGCCCATTCAGCCACTTGACATCAGAAAATCTTAATGCCAGTTTTTCAGCAGCAGAGAAATGAGATGTATTGATTGTAAAGATCTTCCATAAGGGAAAATGAATGTATAATCCAGTAGCAGCAGCATTACTTTAGAACATTGAGGAAGATCTTCCATAATGGAAAATGAATGTATCACCCATGCAAAAGCTGAAGGAAGATGTGAAAGACAAGGTTGGAAACTCCAAGTAGAACATTGAGGATAAGTCCACAAAGTTTGAGGCATATGGGCATCCACATCATGATGAGAGGAAACAATTATTGCTCCATGGTGTGAAGTAGTAATGGGGTTTTGGTATACATGAAATTAAATGAGCAGCAGGTATGGAGTACTGTTGGAGATCAACATGTATTAAGATCACATATGGATGGTTGAATGATCAAGCATGGCTCCAAGTGTACACAAATCTATTAAAGATCTTGGTTATACTTATTCTATGATGTATGTAGGGGTTGTGAAAATGGCTGACTTTTCTCTTTGGGGTTTACCCAACCGCATGTCATTAGGCCTAGGCTATTTTCATGGGATATAAAAATGGCATTTGCATAGCTTGATGCCTTCGTTGATATTGTATTTTATGGAGTAATTTTCCCTGCAGTATGCTTTCTGGAATAACCCTAAGATAGGGGTAATGTGTGTTACTGAACATTTGCATTTATTAATACCCATTCATATCTTACTCCACTGTAATTGTAGAATTTTTGCATTCTAGTGCTCTTCTTCTTCACCATCGTTGAAGATTCAATAACTTTCCATTTGGGATTACTACAGCTTGCAAACTCTGTTGCATCCAAGAGAAATTAATCTACAACTTCATCTACTTTATTAAGAGTAACATGCTAACCTTGAAGAAAGTGAGGATGTTGAGATATGCATATAGCAGCCTTCGTTGATTGTCAAGAATGCCTCCAAGTTACTAACAACAAATTCAAATGCAGCATCTAGAGGATGCTCTTTATGTTGATTAAGAGAAGCTTAGGTTTATTGTGTGATGCTGGATGCCATGCAAGAGTAGGATAATAGTTGTACTTATCATTTTGAAGCTTATGAGACATAAAAACACATCTGATTTTGCTTTCATCCTTCAGAAAGTAAGTATTTTCCATTCCCGAATGTGCACACCTATTGTACAAGCTTCTATAGATATTGTTGACTCTTTGTTGAACATACAGTCCTGTATCTGGTATTTCATAATAAGTTATAATACAGTTGATGATTCATCAATTCTGCTCTTGTAATTTTCATATTTGCATCTTTATGTGATGTTTGTGCTCACATATAAAGAGCAATCACATATTAATTAATATATTTTTTTGAAGTTTCCCATCCACAACTCTCATTGCCATTTTTTTGGCAGATCCTCAAGCAGTGGCTGGAACTAATTTTCGTGCTTAGTTCCCTTTATCTGAACCTTGCCGTAACTGAAGTTATGTATTATGTTAAGGACACAAGGCTATCACAGTCCAAATCGATGTGTAAAAAGGCGTTCAGAAAAAAACTATCATAGATTTTTAGCATTAAACATTAGGTTATATTCTTTTTCCATTAGAGGCAGTTGATCTCAGGGGTCCATTCTTACCATTCTGCTGTTTGCCTTGCATTTAGAACAAAATGTATTAAATAACCATGTTATTTCTGTGACTCATACATGCTGGCATAATTTTTGTTGTTCGTTGTTTGGCAAGTGACTCAAATTGTTTCATAGATACTATTTTGGTCAGTTCACATGCATAGGGCTTTATGGTCCCGTGCTTAGTGATTTTTGTTTCTGTTCTTAATAACTTTGTGGACACTCTTAACATAAATGAACTTGTGATTCTTACTCGCATCTTTAGTTAAATTGCATCGTATTAGTTATGCCATTTTTTGTTGTCAAACCTGTTTTTAAGGTCTTAGCCTTTTGAAATCACAAGTGCTTCTGGATGTGACTGAGATGCAAACAACTCTCACATGGTTACATCCAGAGGCACTCATGATTTCAATAACTTGGACTGTGGAAATATTATGACTGTCTTAGCCTTTTGTTTTCCAAGAGATGCTTTTGCAGTGTATCATGTGACTGATCAGTGTCATAGTTGAAAAATATTGCAGAGAGTAATGAAAGAGAAGAATACATTGGCAGAAAGGCTAAAGAGTGCTGAGGCTGCACGCAAAAGATTTGATGAAGAGCTGAAGCGTTTTGCTACAGAAACAACAACTCGAGAAGAAGTGCGACAGTCACTAGAAGATGAAGTTCGGCGGCTTACTCAAACGGTTGGGCAAACTGAAGGAGGCCTCAGAGAAAAAGAAGAGCAGGTTGTTCGATGTGAAGCATATATAGATGGGATGGAAGCAAAGCTACATGCCTGCCAGGTATGTAGTGCTTGTTTCATGTTTTAAATTTTGTTTATTTCAAAGTGGGAGTTTGTGAAATTAAATTTACTCTAGCTGATTGACTTTTTGGCCTGTTTCTGAAGCCTGTGCAAATATGTAGTTTTGTGGTTTTGTCATTCTGCATTCTCTACTTATTCACATGTTCCTGGAATAGTTTTGGAGATTGACACTGTTAACTGAAGTTGATGAAAATGCATGTCATATGTATGGGTCCAATTGAATCACATATGCATATTCAGAGTATAAGGAGTCGCTTAAACAAGATTCATGCATCCTTGTCTCTAAAGGTGAAGTTAAATGTCTCTTTTAAGGCCACGGTCAAGCCAGGCTCAATATGGCCTAATAGTCCTTGTGGAGGTCCTTAAGGAAATATATGAAATCCTGTTTACTGCATCTCCTTTTCTAGAAAATCATTTTTTTTATTCTATTTTAAATTAATAGTTAAGTATCCTGCATTTTTAATCTGTGCTTCTTTGATTTATTTACTGTGATTCTTTAAAAGCAACAATCGATACAATAGCATTTTGTATAAAATTCAGTAACTGTTTTTTTTTAATGAACTATTACTTTCCTAGGATATGAAAGAAATATAATGATTTTGGATTCTTTTTGACTTCTCGAATAAATTGAAACTAGGATTATTGCCTTGGTGCTAGTGGTATTTTCTCCATGTGTTGATTTGGTAAATATAGAAGTTTCTTTTCATGCTCCTACAGGAATATATACAAACGTTGGAAACATCTCTACAAGAGGAGATGTCCCGTCATGCTCCCTTATATGGAGCTGGTCTGGAAGCTCTCTCCATGAGTGAACTTGAGACACTTGCACGTATTCATGAAGAGGGGCTTCGGCAAGTCCTGGCCTTGCAACAACAACGCAAGGGCAACTGTGGTGAGGTCTTGGTAATGAACATTGACCCTTTAACGAATAATGCATCACTCCATCCTCCACTAAGTATGTATGGTACACCACCTCCAATGGCTTTAGGAATGCCTTCAGTAATCCCCAATGGTGTTGGAATCCATAGCAATGGCCATCTAAATGGTGCTGTGGGCCCTTGGTTCCCTCCAACTTGAGGACTGTCTATATATTGATGCATTTTTCCAAATATGATTCAATTGAGTGTTTGGCAGCATACGCTTGCAATTTCATCCAGCTTGGTTTTGTATTTTATCCACATGAAATTGTTCAGTGTATCCTGATGATATTTTTCGAGAAAATGAACAACTCATTTGTATACTGGCTTTTAATTGTAAATTGGCAGAACGGGTATTCTATTGTTAGATTTCACTTTCATGTTCCACTGTAAATTCAAACGCAGAAGCCCCAGGGTCTGCAATTAGGATTCTGTAGCATCTGCGAAGACAATACATTTTATGAAAATCAGAAATTCATTTTTCATCAAATGAATACAAAAGATTTATAAATGCAAATTTTGTACAATGTTAGTATCAATGAATTCTAAGTGGAACAAAAGCTTAAGAAAAAATAAGAATGCTTTTAGATTCAATACTATGCAAATACAGTCACAAAACTTACCTCTTATAAATTGAAAAGTGAGTATCTTCAATTGAACCATAAGAAGTGTTTTAGAAAGATACTATAAGCATTCTAAGCTTAATGATTTGCAGCTGCCCATATACCTTTGGTTGTATGGTAAGTGGGAATTACCTGATACAACAAGGCTCCAACCTTGTTGGATATACCCCAAAAAATAGATTATGAACTGTTGCTACCAGATATTGGCTATAATTGGAATTTAAAGTTAATATTTTAAAAGAAAGGAGACATTATATTAGTGGCCATGGTGACCAAATTAGTTTAAATGTGACTCAAAAGTTAGTTCCATGTACAGTGGAACCTACTGGAGTGGAAAGATCCCTAGGAATTGAACAATAATTAACTAAAATAATGTTAACATATTTAATATATATATTTTTTAAATTCAGTCCTTTCATCTGAGGCTATCACCAATCTTTCCCAATTCTACGCTCACTCGCCACATCCATTTCCGTCCATATTTTTATTATGTTTTAAATTTTATATTTCGAATATGAAAAGAAAGAATTAGTCACTGATTATTTTTAATAAATGTTCACGAAAGTAGAAATAGCCCAGATTTAATATAAATTTATAAAATGAATTGAACAATATCTGGTAAACCCCAAAATTTTGAAAATCAGAACATTATTTAGTTAAAATTACGTGGCCCAATTCGCAAAGGAACTCTTAATAAACAAGAAGTTTTGCATAGGGAACTAAAGAATACTTAAAAAAATGCTTTCTTTGAGGAATAATATATTTGAAACTTAAGGCTGTGAAAAGGATTTTAAATCAAAAGAAACTTATCGTTAATCTTATATCATCTTTAAGAGTGACCGTTAATCTTATATCATCTTTAAGAGTGACTATGGGTTGAATGGTTCTTTCAATGAAAAGAACTAAGCATATGCATTCTCATTAATATGAACTACTTTTATATTAATTTAGTTCTTAGAAATTCTAAAAGAATAGTTTCCAATTAATAAGAAATTGTTGAATTTATAGAAAATCTCATAATTGGTGTTAAAATGTGAATGAAGAATAAGAAAGTCTACAATAATAGTTAAGTTATTGTTTTTATAATGATATTTAAAATTGATTTCATTCAAGGTCTATATTTGTTGGTTGATCTTGAAGAATAATGAAAGTCTGGCACAAATGTATAAATAGTTAAGTTATTGTTTTTATAATGTATATATTTTTTAATATAGGGAGGGGTATATACTTTTTAATATAGGGAGGGGTACATATTTTTTCATAAAAATGATTATATGATTAAATTATCAATTGTCATTATAAAGAGTCAGGTTCTATCAAACATGCCCCTTGATTTGTATATAAATACTTATTATAGGTGTGCATACGTGCCTTCGTGTTTGTGTACGTTTGCTCACATTTGTGTGTATATGCATGCACATGTGCTCACACTTGTGTGTCTCTCTTTATGTCCCTATTTTTGTGTGTTTGTGTTTGTGTATAATAGGTAATATAACAAATATTATAGTATAATAGTGAAGATTGAAGAATACCATCTAAAAATAATAATAATGAACATTAATAACAAAACAATGTTTTTATTTTGACATGTTAAAGATACAACTACGGTCTAACCATTATATTAACAACAAAAAAAAATTATTCAAAGCTTTTTAATTCATAGCAAAGGCCATTATCACCATTGCTTAGTTATTGGGGAACTTAGCCAACATTGTTCTTCAATGAGTTTGGGTGGGGGAAGTTTTCTCTTAACTCTCAAAGAATAGCTTCAACCTAATCTTAACACCCAAACACATGAGTTTAATAAGTTGAATATGGCCAAGGTGAAGAGGATATGAATACATAACAACTTTGGGATTGCTAATTGGATGTGGTGTTGACTTTGACTTGCAAATGGAAGTTGAATTGTTTGTGTTTGTTTTTGGTGTTTGATTAATGTTTTGATTGTTGGACATTTACTTGCTTGTTGAGTGTTCAAGTGTTGAGACTAAGTTTTGAAGCACTTGGTTTGAATGTGCAAGGGCCTAATTTGTGTGGTTTTTAGCTTGTTTTGCATGGTCATATTAAATGCTCATATAATCAAGATTGTAAACTAAATGAAATGTTTTAGTAAATAATGTCATGTGGAATATATTGAGATTAATCATGTTTTTGTATTTTTCAATGTGTAAATGATTCACAATCTGATAATGAATACTAAAACCTGGAAATAGTGTAACTATTATTTTTTAATTTTCTTGTTTTGAATGATTTATATGCAAATTAAGATGGTTTAAGCCAAATATTTGAACAAACTAATATGCAAGTCTTAAACAATTTTTATCTCTTATTTTTGTTTCAAACACCCTTTGAAAAACGCTTCTAAGAATCAATGAGTAACAAACCAATCTAGATGTTCCTTTCACTT
Organism: Sequoia sempervirens; assembly: GCA_007258455.2. NCBI lineage: Eukaryota > Viridiplantae > Streptophyta > Pinopsida > Cupressales > Cupressaceae > Sequoia > Sequoia sempervirens. The sequence continues at coordinate 355,518 of VDFB02287638.1, forward strand.
CATTTTTTATCTAGTGTTTTTGGGATGCTTGTGCTTGGATTTGTTAGTTTTCTAGAAAAGTATGCTATTATTGTATAAACTAATTTAATATGATAAGATTATTTTAATTTCTACACTAAATCTAGAACTTACATCAAAATGCTACAAATCATGAGCATATAAACTATCTATTTTATCTAATCTAATCTATGAAATTATTCTAATAGAAATAAATGTAGTAGATGAATCTCCATACCTTGGAAATGATGATCAAGATGATGTAGATTGTTGATTGTGTGCTAATATTGTCCTTAGGGACCCAACTTCACCTTTTCCTTTCCTCTATTAAGGGTCTTCCTTTGATGGTAGGGAGAAAATAAAAGAATCATTATAGAGGATGCCAAAGGCCAAAGGAGGTTGTTGTAAGGAAATATTTGAAGCTACTAGTGGTTAAGTAGATAGTTTAGAGGTTGTATGGCAGTAACAAATTGTAATTGTGTTTTAGGATTTGTTGAAAACTTGCAGGAAAATTCCCTTAATAATGGCTAAAATGAAAAATCCCTTAGATTTAACCTTCAATTCTTTCCAATCTCTTACCTCTAAGCCCTAAGAAAAAAATATTAATAAAATTACCCTTTCTACACCTAATATCTAGTGGTTAATTTTTTTTTTTTTTTTCCAGTATTAGATATCCCATTATTAACTAATGTGTATGATATGGTTAAAGCTAATATGCATACACAATATACCTATGCCCATCACATATCTATGCATGGTCAGATGAATGATTAGTAAATGAAGTCAAAACATCATTTTCTTTCAAATAAATGTGAGTTTCAATGGTTAGAGGCATAATTGGGTATGTAACATAGTTGGTTGATGCATGCACTAATAAAATGAGGTCATGGATTGGAATCACAACTTATTGCATAATCACATGTTGAAAAATATAGTTCAAAAATATTCAAAGCATTTCTCAAGTGATGAGATAGGCATGCATTCATATTTGATGGGAATAGGTATGTTTTGTAATAAGAATAGCCTTCATTGCATGATATTGCCTATCTAGTGACACACTAGGGCACACACATCACAAGATATTTTTCCAATTTTCACTTTTTATTATCGAAGTTTTATTTTGTAATATTTATGATAGATTTATACATCATACACACAAACAAATAATATAAATAAATCTATGCAAGAGAAGTAATGCTAACAAAATATTAAGTGCAATAGAAAGAATGAATGATACATTCACGATATGAGAAGATAATTTACACTGAGAAACCCTTTCAAGAAAAAACCACCCAAAATACAATTTTTGTTGTATTAAATTAGTCATTCACACTATACTAAAATATTTCATAATTGTGAAGGGCGAATGGGCTCAATGAAGTTTGTGTTGTACTATTTATAAAGACATTATTCTCTACATTTTGAGCTACATTTTGCCTCCTTTTGGGCATGGTTTACTCACATATGAGTTCGATTTAGGGAGAGAGTATTTGTCTCTCCAATGGTTTTTTTATTTGATAAGAGGTTGTAGGATCTAAACCCATTATTTTAGAGAAACAAATTAAGGCAACCATTGTTGCAACAAGAAAGAAGATGCTAATTGATTCATTGCTAGCAAAAAGTAGATGCATTCTATCCTTGGAAGAAAATCTCATAGTTAGTCTAGATACCAGTGCATTTAAGAAGAATGTTTCCTCTTTGTATGAAAGAAGTAGAATATGTAATTTTTTAGGGGCATGACTCTCGTATGAGTTGCATGTATTGATTAGGAAAAATTGGAAGCATAATGCTAAATCTGAAATCATATCTTGTGTTAGAGGATACTTAATCATTGCATTTGCAAATGCATTGGATAGAGACAAGATAGGCTCCACATTTATTAAAAAATATAGGTCTCTTCATGAAGCATTGACATTTGGGCTACAAGCTCATTGAAGAAATTCCCACAATATTGGTATAGAGTCACCTTTATAACCTTTCCCAAAATTTTTGGTCCAAATATGTTTTTGACTTAATTGACAACTTGTTGGGAACAATGATGAACATATTGAGATATTGTCACATGAAAGGTTTGTCCAATTATGTAAGGATCTATGCTGTTTATTTATTTATTTATTTATTTATTTCTGATAAGATAAGCAACATTTTCAGGGTGCTATACCCTTTACACTAATGTAAGGATCTATGCTTGAATTATATCTTTCTAATCTATTGTGAAGAATGTTACTCTAAAAGTTGAGGCAAGTGGAATGGGAATAAAATCTAGATTACAAAAATATCTTTTTGATGTAGAGCTAGCCATGAGTATGGTCACTTGACTAGAGATTTCCCTTCTTGGAAAAGGATGGGCATGCAATAGAAAATTGCTCAAGAAGGAAAAATGAAGAATGATTCATTAATTGTAAAATAAGGAACACCATAAGAAATAGAAATAAAAATGACACCATAGGGGCTAATAAAGAGGACATGCATTTAGGAAAATTAAAAGAAATGAAAGATGACGAATAATCTATCCCAAAACCTAATTTCAAGAGGGAAGCAAGACAACAAAAAGTGAGAATCTCTTAGAGGGCTATGGGTTCAAAGGGGATTTGGAGAAATTTATGGAAGAACCAAGATTTAGCTCAAAAGGTACAACGAGGAAGTATGGGATGCAAGGAAAGCTGAAAAAAATGACCATGTTTCTAGAGAGGAAAAACAAATAAGGAATAGAGAAGAATGATGAGTGGACAAAGGATTTAAGCTCAAATCAAGGTGGGATATTTTGTCATGAAAGAAAAAATAGAATGATAAGTAGAGACTTGGGGAAAACTAGGATAGGTAGACCAACTAAACACGATTCATCCAAAATGTTGCCATGGCTAATATAGTCACATGTAATCAATTCCAATTGGAGGACATCTTGGTGAGCACTAAGCAACCTAAACAATTCCAATGAAGTTAATCTCATGGAATATTAGAGGCTTCAATGCCCCTCCCAAGAGAATATTTCTCAAAAGGCTCTTGGAAAGGTATAAGTGAGAAACTCTATTATTGCAAGGAACTAAAAATGAGTATTCCTAGAAGTGGAATCATCAAGTGGGACTACCATCTTCTAGAATTTTACAAATTTCCCCCATCTTTGAGTTATACTCTGATAATTGGTGGGCATGTGATATCCAATGCAAAAACTCCATAATAGATTTTGACTTGATAAATATTTATGGTCGACAATATAGTTGGGTTAAGGAAAGGTGTTTGTTCCATATTTAGTTCATAATATAGCCTCATGATAATACAAAATAGGTTGTAGCAAAGGATTTTAATGGCATAACATATGCCACAAAGAAGCAAGGGGCAATTTCAGCCTTTAAGATGGAACTAGCTTGGACATACGTATAGATGACAAACATATAGGATGTCAGACCTCAAAATAGATGGATGACTTGATTTAATAGAAGATTTTTTTTTCTCATATTGCAAGGCAACTTGATAAATTCTTGGCATCCATGAAATAGACGGAGATGAATCTAATATTTAGTTAAGAAGTGATTATTTAAGCAAGCTCAGATCACTTGCCCATTGCTATAGGAATAGAGGAAGACCTTGATTTCTAAGTCAAATACCTTTCATATATGAGAAGTTGCAAATTGAGTACCAGAATCTATATAGCATAGTCTCATTAGGTTGGAAGTTTTCCTCACAAAGGTATAGAACTAATAATTTTTTTCTCCCAAACAGAAAATTTTGAAAGCAAAAATTAATGAATGAAATAAAAATGTTCCAAAACATTTTCCACATAAAAGTTCACCTGGAAAAGAAACGGAGGAAGTTGAAAGTTCTATTATGCAGTAAGGTTTTAGTGACAACCTAAAATATAAAGAACAAAAAATGGTTTCTCAATTAGATGGCATTCACAGTAGAGGATATATTTTGAATTGAAAGTTCAAAGTGAAATGTCTTAGAGGGGGAGATAAATATACTAAAATTTTCTCCTTGTCATGTAAAATGGGGAGATAAAGAAATACCATATCTAAACGAGTAATTCAAGATGGTTAGAAAGTGTAAGAGACTAAGGAATATCTCCTCGCGTATTGGGAAATAATTCTACATGAGGAGAATGCAAACACAGATAGGGAGTTGAATCTTTTTATCCAATTTATCTTTAGGTTGCTTACCAAAATTGGTGATTAAGCACTCCTTGCATAAACCACTTGAGAAGAATTTTATGAAGTGATTTTTGATATGAAATTAGATGAGGCTCTAGGTCGTAATGGATTCCTTGAATTTTTCTTTCAACATTTATGAGATCTAATTGGAGATGATCTATGGGATATTGGGAAAGGATTTGAGGGTCCCAAATTTGTACTCAAGTATTTGAACTCCTCTTTTTTTATTCTTATTTAAAATCAAATCGAGGTTTTCAAGCATGATAAATTTAAACCCATCTCTCCTTATAACACAATTTAGAAGGTGATTTCCAAATTGATAAATAATAGGGTATTTTTTTCCTTTAGATATGATCTTGGAGGAATAAACAAGATTTTTGTAAGGAAAACATATAATGGATGGTATTATTGCCACTGATGAACTTGCTCATTCTCTAGTAGTTGGAAAAACAAAAGTTATGCTCATTAATTTGGATAGCTTGAAAGCCTATGATAAATTTAATCGGTCTTTCCTAGAAAGGTCTTGCAGAATTTTGGGTTTGATAAGGTTAAGATAAAATGGTTACCTAGTTGTTATCCACAACTAATTTTATAGTCATCATAAGTGATTATGTGAAAGGTTTCTTCAAAAGTTCAAAAGGGTTAAGACAAGGGGATCCTCTCCCCCCTTGCCTCTTCATTATTATGGTTGAAGCTTTGGGAAGAATAAATGTGCATGTTAGAGAACATAGGAAAATAAGTGGGCTAAAGGTCTCTTCAAATGGGAGATCTCTTAGTGACAATTTGTTAATAACACTATACTTTTTCCCCTACCTTCCTTGGAAGAAGCAAGAAATTTGGGACTTGCTAAGAAACTATGCAATATCTCTAGTCAAAAGGTTAATCACTAAATCTAAAATTTTCTTGAATGCCAAAAAGGATGAGAAAATCTTCTAATCTTCTCCCTTGATAGATTTGACCTTCTAACCATGGACTTGGGATTTTCCCTATTTTTGGGAAAAATTAAGGAGCGATGGGATCCTATTCTCCAAAGAATTAGTAGCAATTTAGGAAGATGGAAAGTCAACTTCTTTTCCTTAGCAAGGAGACTCACCCTACTCAAATTTGTTCCACAAGCTATTCCTCTATATTGAATTTCTTTACTCTTGGCTCTTAAAAGTATTATACAAAATCAAGGTCATTGTGAGGACTTTTCTATGGTAAGACATGATGGAAACTCAAAGGTTTCTCCTACTAATTTGGGTGAAATTGTGCGAGTCTCCCAAATATGGAGGTAATGACATTCAAAATATTATAATCTTTAATTACAAAAATGATATGAAATTTCATAATTGAATGCTCAAATGTTTAAATCTTGAAATATGCAAGAACAAATATTTAGAAGGAAGGAATGCAATTTATTTTATTTCCTTAAAAGATCCTAAAAAGTGTACAATTCGAAAAAAGTAAAGTTTGTTAAAAGAATGTTTCTAGATCATTATTAATATAAATAGATATTGTTTTGGAAAGATGTTCTAGATCCTAGATCAACCCTTATGTTAGACTATAACTTATGAATCCTTATAAATTTAGGCTACTGACCTTTGGGGAGATAACACCAATAATTATTGGATGGACAAAGGTACAGGTGATATCATTTCTAGATCTTGGAAAAATTTCAAATTGCATTATGGGAAAGAGGACAAAGCCTCTAGAGATCTCAATCAACTTATCAACAATTTTACACCTGGGAGTAGTTCAAAAGGGGACACTCTAGTTGGAATAAGAAGGGGAGTAGAGTTTAGATAGTGAAAGATGGCTACTTTTTTGTGGTTAAAGAGAGGGGTGGTTCTCCTTTAGGCATTTAGTTGAAGATATGGCCTTCCAAGGCTTGGGAAAAGGCCAAAATTTCCACTGAATGAGGAAGAAGTTAGCCATTTGCTTCTTCAATGTCTGTTTGTGAGACATATTTGGTGCTAATTCCTTTCCTCTTTTAACTCTTGTTACATTATTTTTCAAGCATTCCTTCTCCTCCTCATATCATGGTTATTGTTTCTCCTTTTTGGTTGATTGTAGTTTAAGTAAGAGTTCGAATAATAGGTGATGCCAGTGAGCACATGGAAGTGGCCATTGTAGATGCATATGTGGTCAAATTCCTCATATTTCCCCACATTGTCTAAAAGAATAGACTTGTTTTGACAAAAGTCCATGTAACAAAAATAATGCATTCAAGTTAGATGGCTTATTTCATTTGTCTAAAAGGTCATTTAGATAGACAATTATCAGTGGTTACATTATGATAGGCTATATAATAGATTACATATTGTGTAGCTTAGTTTCAAATGCATGAACTTATTGATGTTGGAGATTTGTTTGGTAGGCTATAATAATAGATTACATATTGTGCAAGTTAGTTTCAAATGCATGAATTTATTGATGTTGGAGACTTGCTTGTTCGCTGACTTTTGAGTGTTTAAGATTTTTCTACTTAGTCTTTGTTGGACACATGTTACATAATGATAAGTTGGTTGTTCAATAGGTAAGATGATTTTGATTGTCTTGTATTGGTATTGTGTTCAAATATTACTTCACAAAACATTTTACACAACATTTTTAGTAATACTCGTGTTTGTGTCATATACAATGGTGGAGGTGAGGGTGATGACCAAAAGATGTATTGCAATTTAAGAGCATCACTCCTTCCATAGTATTATTAAATAAGTACATAATATTCTTTTGTTAATTTTTTTTTAGATGTCATTTGTCAAATAAAGCTATTATTCTTCCATTGTTATTTCTTTTATTTAAAGAAAAATTAGTATTTCTTTATTTTAGTTAGTAAGAAATTATTAATGAGTATAATTACAATTTTTTTAATTTTTAATTTTAATATAAAATTAATTTACAATTACTAAATTGTATTAATAATATGATTTTATCATAATTTTGTTACATAAATTATTTTTAATTGTAGATGGCATGCACCACTTAAACTTCCATATTCTCACTTGTCATTCTTTATCATGTACATATTTGTGCCATTCTTCTTAATATGGTCGTGTGTCTTTGTGTCATGCTACTTTTAATCTTTTGTGCCACCTCGAATCTTACTCATTTCATATTGTCATGCCATTTCCTATTATTTATATGCACCATATTCTTCAACATTTCCATGTAAGCTTCTTTACATTGAGAATGATGTTGATTATTTCCATTGTCTTGCATCCTCTATTGTGCTACTAGCTGTTGATTTTTAAAGGCAACTCAATATCTCATAGAGCGGAAGGGAATGTCTTGGGTATATATATATATATACTTGTTATTAGGTAAAGTATTTTGTTTAATGGAAATACTTATATATATTTTTATAACAATTTGATGCAGCATATTATTATTGATTTTATCTTTTATTTATGTATAATTTTATAGATTAGGAATATATTTATTTCAATGATTTAGATTTCACAAGATTCACATTTTATATTAGTAGACATGTTCTTGTAATTTTGCACATGTATTAAAATGAGAATAAAATATAGATGGAATAAGTATATAACCATGTACTTTTGTCCTCTTGTTTCACATCAATTGAATTGATGATTTTAGTACATGTCTCTTCAAAGCACAACTTCCTCAAACTATTTTACAAACAAAGAAATTTTAGAATGTACCACATCCAACAATTTTAATCAAGTCTTAAATTCTTTTATCTTTCTAGACAAATACAATTATAATAGATAAAGGATATATATCATTTCTTTTCAAAACTAATACATAATAATGATGCTATAAATAAAATAAATGTTTTCTTAGATGTAGTCTAGGCTAATTTAATAATTTGCATACACATAAGTACAACTAACCTAGAGTAATAAATGATAACTGGGTATTCATAACTTAGATAATTACAATAATTATTTGGGAAAGTAAATGAGAGGATGTGTACTTGGCTTGATGACTAAATAATACACAGTCTGATGTAGATTTGAGTTTGTTATACCCTCGGATTTGGAATAGGGAATCATAGTTTGATTTTTACCTCAAGATTAAAATATTCTTATCTTTTAGGTGCAACTTGAGAGAAAGGGTTGGGATTGAGTCTATTGTCATAAATCTATCATGTACATGAGGACTTGATATGAAAATATATAGAATTATACTTTTCACTTTGCCTAGCTTGTCTTGAATTCCTCTTCCTTTCCTTATATTTGAGGGTTGGTAGTAGTTAAGAATACCTTTGTAGGGTTGTTAGTATGTCACAATAATGCATGTTATCCAGAGTCAACTTGCAAAAGTGTGTACACAAGATTGGAAACACCACTCTTCATACATGCAAATGCTCCTAAGAATGCTCAAAAAGAACTAGATTCATTTTATTTCTCTAATTCAGGTGTGAACATGCAAATTATATGCTTGGAATGCATCAAGATATTTAATGATTAAATGAATGTTTTGAAAGCCTTTAAATATAAATATATATCAATAAATCATGCTAGTTTGTGTTTAGTTGGCCCTTGGAGGGAAAAAGGTTTGGTGGGAATAGATTAAGTTTCATTTTTAAATTTTATATTTAAAGGGGTCAAGGTCTATGGACTCAAGGTCAACCCCATGACCACAAACTTGACCTGAGCCCAAAAAATAAGTGGATCAAGGGAGTATGTGTGTACATGGATAAATTTACAAAATGTATGGGATAATGTGAACATAGTGATATAATAGGATCAGGTGTGTATTAAAGTATGATATGGATAGTTAGGTGGCATATGACAAGAGACTTGAATTTGTATAAATTATGTCATTTATCAATATACTTATGTATGAGTAAGAAAATTTCACCATTATATTTTTTTGGCACTTTGAGGTGCATGTAAATCCTAGAATGATCATGTGTGTAAAAGTGTGTAGGTATGCAACTTTAGTAAATATTTTCACTCTTAAAGGATATCACCATGGGGTCCATATAAAGCAATGAACTCAATGTGCCTTATACACACATGCCCCATTTTGCTTAGGGAAAAATAAAGACCCCTTTCTTTTTTATTACTTCTTGGCTTGTTTGTTTGCTTTTAGTTAATTGTGTTAAATTTATGTTTTAGTTTTGGGTTTTTGAGTATTTTTACCATTTTCATATTTTTAGAGTTGGTCATCCTGGAATGTTTGTAAAGGAATCTCCAAAACTTTGATGTTTTATATGTAAAATTTGTCAGGGGCTTATCTCGCCACCTTGTTAGAATTTTGGAGTTGGTCATCTAATCATGAATGTCAAAACATATTTGAAACTCCAATGCTTGGGATATGATGTCACTTTAATGCATTTCCTAGCTTTGCATTAATGAATTTTTTTCCCACATGGGATAATTTCTTCTTGCTCTCTTTTTTGCCTTTTTGTTTTCACTTTGCTTTATTTTTCCTTCATATTTTTCTCAAGCCCTATAAATGGTTTTCTTGATTCCTCATTATTTGAGTATTGATGAGAATATTGTTGTTGTAGCATGTTCACATGCTCACATATTTGTTGTGTTGGTCAATGGTCATTCCTTGACCCCTCTATCCATGTTTTCCATCATTTTACCAAGTAGGTTTTCTTTTGCATTAATGGGGGTTAAAGTTGATTTTTAGAGATTGTTTCCTTTTCCATATTTGTTTGTGTGGTTTTCTTGTCTTTCATGTGGTTATGGAATTGTGATTCATTTTTCCCTTCTCCGATTTCATGTTTTTCTTGCTATTCTTGTGTGCCCTAGTCATATAGTCCTATTTTCCATTCAATAGATATGTTCATGAGGGTTGTGAGTTATTTTTTAATTGATGATATCATGATGACATCATCCTTCTACAAGCCTTGATGTTTGGTGTAGTGATGTAGGGGCATCCTTGATGCATTTTGTTGTCATGTTACAAAAAATTGTATTTTGGTTTGTTTTGGGTCAATAAGGTCATTGAAGACCATTTGGAGTCATTTAGGACCATTCTAGGATATTTGGCTGCAATGTTGTCAAAAATTGTAAAAGTTGCAAAATGTTGTCATTATTGTCAAAAAAACTTGTAAAACTTGTCATTATGGTTAACCAAGGAGTTAGTAGTCGGTTTTGCAACTGGAAATGGTTGTAATGTGATAAATATTAAATGTAATCTAGAGCACCAAGGTTGGAGAAGGTTGGAGGAAAAGTTGGAATGAGAATACTTCATTTTGCCATGTTTTTGCTTACATTTTTTGTGTGGGACAAACTTTAACTTGTTGGTACAACCTTGTATGGTATAGTACAAACATGAAATCAATTGTAAAGGTTGAAGATGTCTTTTAATATTATAATTATTATTTTTTGAATCAATTTCATTAAGGTTTTGAGTGAGATATGACAATTTTATTGAGGGTAGGTCTGTAAGTTCATTTTTTTAAAAATTTGCAGTCTAAAACACACATGGTATGGATCTGTACATTTTGGTACAGACCTACACATTCCTTGGGAAGATGGTGCCATGTCTTACCTTACAAATTATTTTGGTTTCATGAATTTTTGTTGAGTTTTGTGTGAGTTATGGCATTTTTACTAAGAGCAGGTCCAAACCCTGCCTAGGGTTTCCAACAAACTAGAAAATTTCCTATCTTTGTTTCCCACCTTCAAAAAGTTATGAAATTGGTATAAAGTTATGTTTTAAGGCTATCTAAAAACTATTTTGGGCTCAAGCCTTTAAAAGTTTGCATGTGTGAGGAATCAATGACAGTGTGCTCTCATTTGCTTGAAAACTGTCATAGAATCACAATTGCTAGAGGGTTTGATGAGACCAATGCATTGTCTAGTCTGGGTTTGATAGTAAATCATTGTAATGCATTGTAGGAGGTCTACACAATTTATGTCTTTCCTATTTCATGTTGTTTCCTTTGTTGAATGGATTTTAGGCTTCAAGGACAATGTTACCAAGTTGCTTTAGAGTGCACCAAGGCATGATTACAAATGGATCAGTCTTTTGAAAGTGTCAAGTTGTGTTAAGTGAAGTCTTTCTCTGCATCATTTTTGGTATCAGAGCCAAAAGCTCTTTGGGAAATAATTTATTATTTTGGATAATGTGGTTTAGTGAGATTTGATGTTTAAGGATGACTCTTAATAAGAAGAAAGATGGGCAAAGGGCATCATCATTATTAAATACATTGTTCAAAGTGGTAGAGAGGCTACAAGAGGAAGAAATGGCCGCTAAGAAAGAAAGCAAGTTGGTAAAGGAAAGATTATTCTAAACTACCTACAAGTCCAAAGGTAAATGTTAAGTTATGGTTTTAGATAATTGCATGGATAATATTATTTTTGAATGTATGGTAGATAAATTGGTTTTGGAAAGAATACAACACCCCATGCCATATTTAGTGAGTTGGATTCAAATAGGTAATCGTACGTGAGGAATGCAAAGTTGAGTTTCACATAGGAAATTATAAGGATGAAATAGTTTTTGATATTATGCATTTGGATGTATGTCACATTGTGTTTGGAAGGTTGTGGCATTGTAGTAGGGCAACAAAGTATAACAAGAGAAACAACACCTATGAGTTGGAAAAAGATGGGAAGAAATATGCATTAGTAGCCTTGAAGGGTGAGTGCATAGGAATTGAAAGCTTATTGTCAGGCGAGAAGACATATGTACGAAAGTATGAAGCAAAGACAATGGGTAATGGATGAGGTAATAAAAATTGAAAACATGTTGTTTGAAAAACTAGTTGAACAAGAAATGGAAGAAGTTTCTTTTGAATTTTCTCAAACTAATGAAAGTAATAGTGACGTTGATGTTGAAGTGGGTGATGTTCAGGAAGAAGAACAAACAACAAAAGAAGCTGTAAAGTAATCATGAATAGTCCAAAGAGAGAAGAGAGTCATGGAGGATAAGGAGATAGCATGGTTCTCAAGAGAAGAACCGAGAGTTGAGAATGTTGATGTCAAGTAGAATAAAAGAATGGATGAGCAATTCAAAAATAAAAATGAATGGCTGAGTAAGGTTGAGGTGAAGCCAAAGATTTTGGAGAATAATTGAGAGAAAATAATGTATGGTACACCACATGAGGTGGATGAAGAAGTGAAGTGTGAAGAAGAAGAATGCAATTTCTTTAAATTGTTTGTTTCCTGTGTAGGTAAAAAATAAAAAGTGGATGACAACAAAAATAAATTTGCAATTGTAGTCCAACCTCAAGCTAGAACAAGAAAACAAACAAAAGCACATGGCTACATTGTACCAAGTTGGCCTTGGCTCAAGAAGCATGTTGTTGGACCAAAAATCACAAGTGAACCAGTTGATACAAATGTAGTGGAGATCCAACAAAAAGAAAAAAATGCAAGCATGCGAAGGAATTGGAAGACAAGAAAGAAGATTCATATTTGAGGTGGACCTCAAATTTCTTTTCCTTGGGAGTATGATGCAAGGGCATCCTTGATGCACCTTTGATGCACTTTGTTGTCATGTTGCAAAACTTTGGATTTTGGTTTTTTTTGGGAAAATAAGGTCATTGAAGACCATTTGGAGTCATTTAGGACCATTCTAGGATGTTTGGGTGCAATATTGTCAAAAATTGTAAAAGTTGCAAAATGTTGTCATTATTGCCAAAAAAACTTATAAAAGTTGTCATTATGGTTAAACAAGGAGTTAGTGGTCAGTTTTTCAGTTGGAAATGGTTGTAATATGATAAATATGGAATGTAATATTGAGCACCAAGGTTGGAGGAAAAGTTGGAATGAGAATACTTCATTTTTCCATGTTTTTGCTTGCATTTTCTATATGGGACAACCTTTAACTTATTGGTACGGCCTTGTGTGGTACAATAAGGACATGAAATAAATTGGAAAGGTTGAATATGTGTTTTAATATTATAATTATTTTTGTTTGAATCAATTTCATTAAGTTTTGAGTGAGATATGGCAATTTCATTGAGGGTAGGTCTATAAGTTCATTTTTATGAAAAGTTGCAATATAAAACATGCATGGTACGTATATGTACGATTTGGTATGAACCTGCACATGCCTTGGGAAGATGGTGTTGTGTCTTACCTTACAAATTCTTTTGGTTTCATGCATTTTTGTTGAGTTTTGCATGAGTTATGGCATTTTTACTAAGAGCAGGTCCAAACCCTACCTAGGGTTTCCAATGAACTATAAAATTTCATATCCTTGTTTCCCACCATCAAAAGTTATAAAAATTGTCGTAAATTTCTATTTCAAGGATATCTAAATCCCTTTTGGGATTGAGCCTTTAAAATTTTTCATTGTGATTAATCAATGATAGTGTGCTCTCATTTGCTTGAAAACTGTCATAAAATCACAGTTGCTAGAGGGTTTGATGAAACCAATGCATTGTCTAGTCATGGTTGGATGGTAAATCACTGTAATGCATCGTAGGAGGTCTACATAGTCTATGTATTTCCTATTTCATGTTGTTTCCTTTGTTGAATGGATTTTAGGCTTCAAGGACAATGTTACCAAGTTGCTTTAGAGTGCACCAAGGCATGATTACAAATTGACCAGCCTTTTGAAAGTGTCAAGTAGTGTTAAGTGAAGTCTTTCTCTACATCATGTAGGACATGCATGCTTGGTTTTGATAACCCATTTTTGAGATGAATTCCTTTGATGCTCCAAAGCTCAAATTCCTTAGTATAATATTTTATCTTTTTCAAAGTTGGGGTTTTGGTCATGCTCTTAGTTAGGTACTCATTTTTTAGTCTCTCCAAAGTTTGATCCTTGATGTTTTACACTAATTTACCTTTTGAGATCCTAGTTTTAGAGTGATCTTATTTAGGTACTATTTTAGTGGTTTCTTCAAGGTTTGATCCTTAATATTTTACACTTTACCTTTTAGGATCACGATTCTAGAGTTCTTTTATTTTAGTACTAGTTTAGTGGTTGCTCTAAAGTTCAATCCCTAACATTTTATAATATTTTACTCTTTCAGAATCATGAATTTGGGCTTACCTTTATTGGTATACTCATTAAGGAGTACCCTTGATCGCGTTTATTATAACACCTTCTATAAGAGATTAAACACTCCGAGGCCACTTAAATAAATGCTCCTATTATGCCCTTAAACTTCAGAATTTTTGGATCCTCAATACCTAAATCATGAATCATTATAGGATCCTAAAGTTTGACTCTCTAATAGATTTGCTGTGATATTGTGGTGCAACTATGATGATACTTTCTATGCTTTTCTATTTACTATATTTGAATATAATTTAGTGAGGTTATAATGGTTTGATTTGGCTAGTAACCAATACATGAATATTGCATGGTTGAAATATCTAATGGCCTCATGTGTACATGACAACACATATGCAAGGAGATCAACAATAACTAAAAATTATTGAAATGGAAATAAAGGGATATCTTCCTACATCAACATGCTATCATGGATGAATATTGGAGATATAGATCTTGGGCATGTGGATGCTGAAGAGTTCTTACAAAGTTTCAATGTTGAAGGAGATATAAGACCCATGACCCAAAGTATGGAAAAGTCAAGGTTGGTATTGGCTACTAATTTTCTTGTTTCCTTCTAATATCTAGAGCTATTCTTGTCTTGTAGCAAGGCATATAATTAGAAGAAAATAAAGATATTGGGCCTTGTATTGTTAGTATGGAGCCTTAATTTAGAGATGGAGTTGTTATAATAAGTTTCCATGTGGGAGATTGTTGGTAATGGAGAATGATCTTGTTAAAGGTCTACTTTTTTTGTGTTTTTGTAGTTGTATTTGTAGCCATTTCATTTTGGGGGGAGTGAAGGGGAGGATTTACCCTTCCCCCCACTGGGGGTTTGAGGGGGCTATTCCCTTAACGGGGGTTTAGGGGTAACACCCCCGAAGCCAAATTTTAGAAACATATTTAAATCATAAAATATTATTTTTTATTATAAATTTGGACTACTCATCATTAGGTCACAAATTTGATAGTAGAGGTCATGTTGAATTTTTTTCCTTAGAAGGCAACCCTCTTTTATGAGGGCATTGTATTATGACCATGTATTGTGTGTGGATAATATGATAGAGAAAAGATGAAGTTAAAATGGACATGTTGTAGGTTGTATCCCTTCATTTTGTTAAAAAATAAAAAAGAAAGTATTGGTTATTTTTCCTTTAACATAGGCCATATTGGGTGAACCACATATATCTTTGTCTCTAAGTTTTGTGTTATTTTACGTTTTATTTTTGTATTTATTTTATTGTATATTTCTCTGTAATCCTATTCCTAACAACCATATCATATAAGACATAAGTTAAGATTTTATTAAAAAAGAGTGTTGGGCTTCCCACGTATTCCCAACATAGAGGCATTGAAGTATAATGAGAGTAGAACCACACACGTTTAAATGATAATTTATTTGTTGTAGAGAAGGAATTTTGCAGTGAAGGTGACAAGATTCATCCATAAGAGTGAGTTCTAGGAAAATCTCAAGAATTCCATCACTATTCTCAGTAGGGTCTTTGGTTTGTCTAATGCTAAGGATTTCTATTCTTGGATGTGCTACTTAATCATTTAGATTTGTGATGAAAAGAGGATAGACACGACCACTCTCATTAATGACACATTGCATGAACAATTGTTTAAGGTATTATAATTTACTAGATTTCATATGACATCTAATTTGGTGTATTTTTTATCCTTTCAAGCCAAATGTTTAATATTAAATGAAATGGAAACCTTAAAAATGGAGGAAGAAAAGCTATATGATCATTATCTCTAGCTAGAATTGAATCACATTTGGAATATTATAACAAGGTGAATGATTCTGCAACCACAAGGTGTTTGGATAATAATTATACAAAGAGGTTATCTTTGAAGTCAACTAGGGTTGGAAAGAACGACATGGTGTGATGGTTAAGATGTTGTGTTGTAATTATTTCCATCAAGGTTCAAACACCATTGGGGTGTAATTGTTGAGAATTTATATTGGGGATGAGGTCCCCCATTTGTGACCTCATCGATTCATAGCTCCGGGTCAAAAGCGTTTACCCCTCAACAAAAAAAGGTCAACTAGGGTTAGTGATGGTTTGGTAAAGTAGTTAATTTAGATTAAAACCTTATCTTACATCAAAGTGGGTGGATTTGATAAAGCACCCTATAGAATCCCTAGGTATCCTAGCAACAAGATCATTTTTTTGAAGCTATACATGTAATTAGTGGAGATATAAATATTGATCAACATGAAACACAAGGATAGAGTTTCCTTCCCCCTCTAGGTAGGAAATTATTCATGCTCTAGTGTGTATAATGCTAGAAAAAATCAACATGAAGTAAATTATTTGACCATGCACTTATGTGAGGCCAAGAATAGATTTGATCCCATTGACAAGATTTGACCCTTGATTAGGTCATTCTTTTGGCATGAGCCTATAATAGAGGAATTTTGTATTGATTACCTAGATAAACATAAAGTGAGGATGAGGGATTATTGTAGGATGACACCCCATCTTATTAAGGAGTACAATTCAAAGAAAGTTACTAAGATAATGCATGAAGATGGAAATGTATTAGACCCTTCTTATAACAAGAACAAAGTTTTCAATCAACCCATGGATAGGATAATTTGGTCTAGATTGGAAGATGTCTTCATTAAGGCTAGAACAAAGGAAATAATTGAAAGAAAAATAAGGTGGTTGAGGCATCATACTAGATGGATGATCCTCATCCACAATAATAAAAAATATACTAAGGCCCCTACAATAGTTTAAGAACTAGGGGAAGCTTCATCCATTGTAGCACCGAAGAAGACCAAGAAAAATAAAGATGAGGTTCACAATGTTGAAATGGTTGTGGATTAATATTAGGAAGATGTTGAAGAAAAAAATATACAAAGAAGAATGAGGAACATATCCTCTACTACTCAAGAGGTAGCTCATATACCACCTACTTCACCTATTCCTTTACCTCCTCCACAAATCCTAGTTCCCCAGGTCTTCAATAGGACAATTTCTCATAAAGACATATTTGGGAGGAAGAGATAAAGATTGTTATGATGCAAGAATAGATTCAAATAATTGTAGGAGCTCTGGAAGAAGGTGTGAATCAAGATGATGTGATATCTTCTAAAGGAGAGTCCCATACTTTGAATCAATTGGTAACCCCTTCAACTCCTTATTTAAGATTTACCTCAGTGGGGATCCCTCTATCTCCTCCTCTAATTCCTCCCCATTCTACTCCTCCAAGATAACCAGATCTACCGAGAGGACATACATTAAGAAATTTATTTAGGGATTCAATATTGCCTATTTGGCTTAGCTCCACCATTCATAGGAGATAGAGAATATATGAGCCTATTCTAGAGATTTTTTAAGGGTTGGTGGGAATGTTCAAGGCTCAACCAAAGCAAAAAAGAGCTAGGAAATTTTCCACTAGAGCTAGGATTGCACAATTAATGACTCTTATTGTTGATAAAATTGAGGTTGATATGTAGCCAAAAAATTATTAGGTGTTGACCTTCAATCTTGGCCATCACACATGAGAGGGAGAAAGAAAATTCCTCTAAAATTTAGTATGTATTATCTTGGATTGCATGAACAAGGATGATAAAACCAAAGAAGAGCTTAAGGCTCATTTTGGGGAGCTCATAACATATATCAACTACCTCATGGGCCATGTGGATTCAAATACACACACTCCTATGATCTTAAAGGTATTGAACAAGGGAAAATAAAAACATATTGGAGGTGTAGTAAGTGCTACCATGACTTGGAGGGACTAAGTGGAGACACAAGGAAGTAGAATAATTCATGAAGCCATCTAGTGCTACCATAAGATAAGTGATGAATATGGTACAACAAATAATTTTGATGACACTCTTGATGAAGAGTTCTTACTAATAGAGGAAAAACTACCTCAACTTCAAAAAATGGCTAGGGTTTCATTTAAAAAGTCACAAAACAAAGATGTATTGTTTGATGGAAAAATAAATATACATCTAGAGTGGGTTGAAGCCACTAAATGGAGGGTGAAAGTATTGAGGGATTGAAAAAAGAATTTTGGTTCAATTATCTGCTATTTTGCTGGTGTTGACTATCTATGTAACATGGTCAAATGGACGAAGAGCAGTAACTAATCTATATGACTCCCAAGAGTTTTCAGAGTTCAGGGTTATGAGTAATGAGTAACAAACGGTCTACCTAAAGACTCTTGAAAACCTTAACCACATAGGAGGCAAAAGGAAGGAATTTTCAAATGTAGTCATGGATAAAATTGATAATATTATTGAGGCCCTTCCTTGCATATTTTGGGAAAACCCTAACAAGGTTTTCCATGTTGCTACCATGATCAATGAGTTCATTGGAATAATCATGAAAAATATTACATAGGAGCTGAAGCGAATAAAAGGGAAGAATAATTTATTCCACACTAGAGTTCTAGAGGTGAAGGAAGTGGTAGAGCAAGTCAAGAAGACCCTCTTTGTGAAGAAGGAAAGAGTCTGGTTAACCATTTCTTCCAACTTCAACTTAGTTTTGGAAGCATTGTAAACATTTCAAGCTTAGTTCCCAAACTTACAGGACCAATGGTAGCAACATTGATGAACACTTTGATTTCATTATTTTTAATGGTGTAATAAACCACTCCTTTATGAGTGAATATTATTGTAATTATTTCTTTACCGCTAATTAACAAAAAGTACAATTTAATTTTGGGCCCTGTTTGAAAATAAATGTAAATTATACATTTTGGGCCCAATGATCAATTTAAGATATAAGCCGACTTGCTCTAGTATGGATGGTGTCAGGAACCTAGGATGGGTATAGATGTTGGTCTTAGAAATATTATCAAAGGTCAATTTTTTTGGAAAATAAGTGGTCTTATATTTTTAATATAAGTAATCTTGCTAAAGTTGTAATTCCTATTGTAATACCTATTTATTTTGAATTCCCCTCTCCATTGGTGGTGATGTATCTATATTTTATATTTTAAAGATGAACAACTTGGGGAAATCTTGTTAAGTGCTTTAAAGTAGGGTTAATGTGTGAAATCTACGCCTATAATATGGTAGTTTTCTACCTCCAACTCAAATATTTTGTCAAATTTCTTAGAATATTCCATTTATAGTATTTGTGATTGAGTGAAATATTGATAATTTCATTTTAGGTTATCTTTATTTCATAAAAAAATTAGTATTAAGGATGAAATTTATTGCATCATTGGTTGTTTTTGATAAATTAACTATGGAAAGGGCCCCGATCCTAGAACTTCAAAATATTAACAAATTAAAACATAACAAAAAGACATTGAAAGGTCATGCATGCCCAACAAAAAAGAAGCACCAAAGAAAATAAAAAACAACTAAAAAAGCTATAAGAAAGAACTAAGTGCAACACTAACTAATAATGTTCCAGTATACAATCGGGGAGTCCATATATTCCTCCCACACTACCTTCTCCTCATTCAACAACACTCTTTCATTCTTGTCCTCCGCACTTTGGGAATCCTTGTCCTTTGGGTCATGCTATATCTCTATATTCATATAGTTTTTCAAATGCTTCCATTATTCTAGAGTGGGATAATGCTATGGAAGAGGACCACTCTTCATTGATGAAGAATAATACATGGGATTTAGTTTCTATTCCTAATGGAAGAAATATGCTTTAGTGTAAGTGGGTGTACTACACCAAGTAGGTAGTTGATGGTTCTATTTAGAGATACAAGTAACATCTTGTAGATAAGGATTTTTCATAGGTTGAGGGTATTGAATACTCAAAGGCATTTCCCTTGTAGCCAAGATGGATTCAGTTTGCCTTGTTCTTTCTATTGCTCCATTTCAAAGATGTCCAGTTTATCAGATGGATGTGAAGATTTCCTTTCCACATGGTGATATTCATGAGGAGATCTATATGGATAAACCTTTGGGTTTTTTTCTAGGACTCTTCACTAGTTTGTAGGTTATGTAATTATTTGTATGGTCTCAAACAAGCTCTTAAGGTTTTGTATGAGAAGATTGATAGTTTTTGTAGCATCCTAAATTGTCACTTTTGTCAATTTCATACTACCTTGACACTATTTTTCCTATAGCTTTAATTATAATAATAATTTACCAATTTTAGGGCCAAATTAATAAAATGTTTAATTCCTTATCATCCCTATAAATTCAAGCCAAAAAGTGTCAGACAAGGTCACCAAGGGCATCCTTATCCAAAATAAATTTTTGAATGTTCTAAATTTTGATTGGTGGGCTTTTATGATTTGAAAATGACCCCAAGTCGGCCCCTACCCAAAAGGATTAATTAAAATGCATAATTATGCATGTTTTCCTCTCATTTTTAGTAAGAAGGGAGGTAATTTATGAATGTGAGCAAATTGAAGATTCTAAAAATGAGTCAACAGAAATCAAGAGAAAATATTATCAATATTATTGCATCACTTCATTATCCACGCATCATGTCATATGTTATGTGAGTTCATGTTCATGTTTATATGTATTTTGTTTTATGTGTAATAACACTTGTAAGTCTTCAAGTCAAATCAAGCCAAACTACAATCAATCCTTGAAGGTGATGAGCACGACTTCAGTCCATCAAGGAGATAAGATGAGTGGTGAGTCATAGCAAGTTGTTGATTCATAATTTATTTATCATTTAGCCTCTATTCCTCAAAAGGATAAGCTCTCCTTCATCAATTTTTCCATTATGGAGGTGAAAACACAACCACAGGGTTTGATCAAGGCAAGCCCTTATATGGCACACCCTTCCTTTCTCTTTGAATGTGAAGGTTATAGATATGAAGAAGACTGAAGGAATATTGAAGACCATTTGTTCCTTGATGCATTGAAACCCTACAACTTGACAAGATAAAAAAAATCAATTATCTTAGAAGCCTTGACGAAAATCCAATAATAAGATCCAAAAGGAAGAAGCCACAGACAAAGAGATACATGATTTCCTTTCAGATATGAAAAAAGTCAACTCAGACGAGGGTGCCCTAGGTGACCTTGTCTAGCAAAATCAAGCTCAAATTTACGGGTTAGGTACTTCTATGTCTGTCTTTCACTTTTCTAGAACCCAAATTTGTCTGCTAGTTTCTAGTTTGCCATTGTATACGTCTAAAAATGGTCATGGTTAATCAAGCTTGTTAATTAATTAAATATAAATTATTTAATTAATCTTCTAAAAGTTATCTACATATAAATAAATTTAATCATTTATTTATATTGTTCACTTTTATAATTCTTTTACCTTAATTAAATAAATAGCTTTATTTAATTATTACCATCTTCCATATTCCTCTGAATTAAATTAAATAAATTTTATAATTTATTTATATTAATTATCATGTTATTCTAAATTTGAATATTTGAATTCAAACAATAGAATATTCCTCCAAACACCCTCTTCATCTCATAGTTAAATTAAATATTATAAATATTTAATTTAATATCTTTCCTCTCTCACACATAATTAAATATTTTAAATATTTAATTACCTTCTAAATTCATCTCTCACACATAATTAAATATTACTTATTTAATTATGCGAACTTCTAAATTCATCTCTCACACATAATTGAATATTACTAATTTAATTATGTAAACTTCTAATTTCAGCCTCACATATAATTAAATAAATAAATTTATTTAATTATGAAATTCATTCCCAACTCATTCTTCATATGGCAACCTTCCTTCGGATCTAAATGAAAAAATTGAAGAAAGAGTTAACCTTCTATTTCTCTCTCACCTCTCAAAAATCTCTCACCGTTCATCTTAACAAGCTTGATCTCAACCGCTGATCATGATAGCCAATCAAATTCTTTCGAAAACTCTTTAAATACATGTGCAAATCCAAGCATTGGTTAGATATGAACATATACGCAATCACGCTTACGCTTTTGCATCTTTAGCATTTTTATCAATATTCATATCTTAGCAATAATTTTATCACAGCATATCATAATCTTGCATTTTAGCATAGTATGCATTTTAGTTTAAATCTCATTCTCTGGTAGTCCATTTCGTTGAGCTTGGCATACGAAATTTGAGAGCAACTTGAAGGAACGAAACCCTGGAGATAGAGAGAAATAGAACGACTTCAGAGAATCTGCCATAAAAGAGTTTGTTTAATTTTCTTTTAGTTTCTTTGATATAATGTTTTATTGAATGTGTTTTGAATCCTTTATAATAGGCATATTTTCATACACACATAAAATGGCGCCCACCGTGGGGCCCTGCCCCGATTTTGATATTTTTCTGTAAAGCATTTTGACAGATTTTTGTGTTCTAGAGTTCGGCTTTCGGAAAAATTATATGTTTAGCGCATCCGACACTTTTTGTAGCGCATCTGGGGATTTGATTCTTCTGTTTTGCAAGTTTTTTTAGCGCATCTGGTGACTGTTCCGGCGCTTCTGAGGGTTAATGTAGTGCATCCAAGATACAATATAGTGCATATAGTCTTATTTCATTTAGATTTAAATCTGCATTTAATTAAAGTAGCACATTTAAGAACTGTTTTAGCACATTTAGGAATTAAATTAGCACATTTAAGGTAGATTTTAGAGCATTAATTGTTGTGTCAGAGATTTAAATCTGCATTTAATTAAAGTAACGCATTTAGGGACTGCTTTAGCGCATTTAGGATTTTCTGTGGTGCATATACTGTCTGTTTTGGCGCATATACTATCTACTTCGGCATATACTATTTGTTTCGGTGCATATACTATCTGTTTCGGCGCATCTGGTTGTAACACACAAACAAGATTCTGAGTCTGACGCATTCCATAGACAAAATATTTTCTGGTTTAAAATGAATCAATCTAGGATAGTCACCACACTTTGATCATGCAGTTAAAATAAACCCCATGTCAGTTGTGAAACAATATCTTCACTTAGTTAAATCATTGTGATTTGGTGCATTAAAATGAATCTGTTTACTCTGATTGATTGTGCTTGAAAGTGGTAGGTGACTATGTTCTCACCTTGTGCAATCTAGGTGATCAAAAATCCAGACCCACTTCCTCCCTGTGTAACCCCTATGCAATAACCGAAGTATCCTCTCCCCTTGCGCAGTAATGCGATCCTGGGTGTAAGAGAAATGATTATTGCCTATAGAAATTGGGCCTACCTGGGGATTTCATCACCCCAACGCGACTCAAACCGAAAATGGAGCTAAGGCCAAGCTACCCCCGACCGGTATACAAATTTGAATGTTAAGGGAAAACCTAAGATTACGAGTGCGGATGTGTTATACAGACATAGTAGTACTCCCATAAACCCTATTGAGCTTAACCTCTTCAGGCTGGAGTGCCACCTAAATTGGTGATTAATCTCTTGCCCCATGTATGGCCACTCGAACAGGGGTCTCGAATTAAAAACCATTGTTTAGTAAACCAAAAACCTTCTATTTGCTAGCGCAGCACCGGTCGGTGTGAAGGCATCCACAATTTTGTAGTCTGTAGTAGAGGTGATCAATCTACCATGGGAGTTTCATGGGGATTGGAAGTTTGGTTGGCCTGAGAAAAGAGTGCACTGTAAGGGGGAGCCCGTGCAACCAAGCTTCTGAATTCACACGCTACCGATATGCGGTTGGGGAAACCCATGTGGAATCTAGTGGATATTGTCCCGACTTTACCATAGGATGTGCTTGCTTTATCTGTGTTTGGTTACATTCCATTTAATTCAGAGTGTTTGCTGTGTTTTTGATGAAGGCGCAACCCGAGACTTAGAAAATAACCCACAAACAAGAGAAGAATTTTATTATTCAGAAAATGGAGCTTCTTACATGAAGAGGATCTCAAATCCCCAAGTTCTACACCACATGCAAGTTACAGAAAGCTACAGAATCACCCTTTCCAAATATGCGAACTTGTCCCCAAAAAGTTACCCAAAAATTAGAAACCCACCCATAAATAGAGCTCTTCTTTAGTTTTGGAGAAAAAAAAAATATTCAAATTTGAGTTTAGGCGGTTTGGCGCCAAAAAATTACAAATTTATGTTCAAAGTTCAAAAGAACATTTGCAATTGTATCTTCTAGAAAGTGGGCCAACTTCCCGGGGCCATAACTTTTGATACAGGACTCCGATTCGCGAACCGTTTGAACTGTTGGAAAGGTCTCGAAGTCAATAACGCGCTTAAAATTGCTACACCAATTTCAGAAAGTTTTGAGGCCATTCCAGGAACTCTAAGTGCCTCAAATCTAACTTGGAAGATTTTTAGGTGCAAATCTAGAAAACTAAAACTGCAATATCTTTCAACCCAGGAATAGAAAATAAAAACCATAAATTGAGAATTTCATTATGACAAAAAGGGTATTTAAAAATGTAAAAATATTTAAAAACTAAGAAAATTAAAATTTAACTATTTTTGGGTGATGTAAGATTTCCCTTACACCACTGGATGCTCCTGCATCAGACACCCAGGGTAATTTGAGAAGTGACCCATCACGTCTCAGATGGTTGAGGAAAACCCAACCGGTCAACCGCTGCCTTAGATAGCCAGGATGAATCTTCCACAAGCCTTCCTCTCCATTTCACCATATATTCTTCATACTGACTTCCCTTAAATAACATGCCATCCTGGATTATGAAATCCAACCACCTTGTCCTATCCACTGTAACACGTTCCTTGCAAGCTTTACAAGCCTCTGCGAAATTAGGATCTTCTGCGTACAGTGTCTTAAGTTCATTGAAGCCAACCACTTCAATTTGCATCTTTGTCATTAATGTATGCCTCCTACTTAAGGCATCTGCAACCCTATTTGTCTTCCCACTCCTATGTTTCAAAACAAAGGTATAACTTTGCAAAAACTCTACCCATTTCATATGCCTCTAATTTAATTTTCCCTGATTATTTAGGTACTGCAAGGACTGATGATCAATATATAGAACAAATTCCTTCAGCAACAAATAATGTCTCCATTTCTTTAATGCTTGAACTATTGCATAAAATTTCTGATCATATACAAAATTCTTTCTTTTGGCATCATTTAAATTTTCAATGAAATAGGCAATGGGCTTACCTTCTTGGCTCAACACTGCTCCAATGGCACAACCACTGGCATCACAATCCACCTGAAACACCTTGTTGAAATCTAGGAGAGCTAGAACAGGTTGCTTTGTTACCTTTTGCTTAAACAGTTCAAAACTCTTTGCCACTCTAGTGCTCCACTTGAATTCTTTTCTATCCCATCTCATTGTTTCAGTCAGGGGTTCACAAATACTACTAAAGTTTCCAATGAAATTTCTATGAAAACTAGCCAAACCATGGAAAGATCTCACCTCGGTAGCAGTTCTTGGGGTAGGCCATTCCAAAATAGCCTTCACCTTCTCTAGGTCCATCTTGAGATCTTCT
Source organism: Sequoia sempervirens (assembly GCA_007258455.2). Classification (NCBI taxonomy): domain Eukaryota; kingdom Viridiplantae; phylum Streptophyta; class Pinopsida; order Cupressales; family Cupressaceae; genus Sequoia; species Sequoia sempervirens. Next base: position 380,916 of record VDFB02287638.1, read on the forward strand.
GCTGAGAGAAAAAACCCCAAGTACACTAACTCCCTCTTCACAAAACTGCACTTCTTCAGATTAATCAACAGTTTCTCTTCTCTTACTTCTCAAAGACTCTCCGTATATGCATCAGATGCTCATCCAACGTCTTACTGAAAATTAAAATATCATCTAAATACACAATAACAAAACTTCCCAGAAATTCTTTTAGTACCTCGTTCATGAGTCGCATAAATGTGCTCGGTGCATTGGTTAGCCCAAAAGGCATGACTAACCACTTGTACAGGCCCTCTTTGCTCTTGAAGACAATCTTCCATTCATCTTCCTCTCGAATTCGGATCTGGTGATATCCACTCTTCAGATCAATCTTTGTGAAATACTGAGCTCCACTCAAATAGTCAATCAAGTCATCCATCCTTGGCAGGGGAAATTTGTATTTGATTGTTATCTTGTTTATGGCTCAGGAATCTGTACACATCCTTCATTCCCCATCCTTCTTTGGTGCTAGTACTGTAGGTACTGCACATAGACTCAAACTCTCCCGTATCAAATCCTTACTCAACAACTCTTGAACTTGTCTGTTCAACTCCTCATTTTTTGCTGGAGTCATTCTATGAGCTGCCTTATTTGGAAAACTGGCTCTAGGAATCAAGTCAATCTGATGACTGGTCTTCCTTATTGGTGGTAAACTCTAAGGTACATTATTAGAAATAATTTCCTGAAACTCATGCAACATCCCAAAAACTTCTTCTGGAACCTTCTCACTATCCTCCTTACTCACTCTAGGAATCAATGCATAACACACACGCTCATGTTTCATACCTTCTAAATTTTTCTTCCATCTACATAACAAATTCTAGAACTACATCATACCTTTTCTTCAGTCTCCTTCAGGGGTTTCAACTTGTGACGAACCCCATCCTTTGTCAAGGAATAAGTGTTTGTATGGCCATCATGTATAGCTCGCCTATCGAACTGCCACGGCCTCCCCAACAACATGTGACATGCATCCATGGGAATGATATCACATAGTACCTCATCATGGTAACTCCTGATCTTGAACTTTACTAGGCACTGTTCATTGACCAAAACTTTGTGGTCTTTCTATAGCAGACAATCCGATACGGATACGGGTGCCTTTCCCTCTTCAGCTTCAACTTTGTGACCATCTCTTCTAACACCAGATTATCGGTGCTCCCACCATCAATAATGACATCACAATATTTTCTTTCACACTTGCACCTTGTGCAAAACAAATTCTTCCTCTATTCTGGTTCCTTTTCTTCAGTCAGCAGGGCTCTCCTAATCACTAGGGCTTCTCCCCTTTCAGCATCATCTGAATGTTCAGATTGGGCCTCCTCATCTGCATGCGCAACCCTTCCATGACCTTCTGGCCTTTTTTCTGCCCTTCCTTGGTGTTGTGGACATTCATAGGCTTGATGCCCTTCTTCACCACACTGGAAACACGTTCGTTTGAAACCACCTCTTCTAAATCCTTGTCCATACCTCCCTCATCCTCTACCTCTTTGATCATCACTGTTTTGATCACAAGGGTGGTAGAAATTGTCATTCCTTTTGCTTCGGTTGGTACCCACATCTTCACTTTTCTTTTCATCATCATTTCGGCTTCCTGAAGGTCTTCCACTGCCCCTTCCATTTTGACCTCCTCATCCTTTTTGCTTGCCATCAAATCTTTTGTTCAACTTCTCTTCCACCTTCAGAGCAAAATGATACGCATCCTCAATGGTGGTCATTCTGACTAGGCTTAACTCCTCTGAATGCTCGGTCGTAACCCATTAAGATATCAGACTACCTTCTCCTTATTGGCCTCTGTGTGGCCCGTTCTGATGATTATCTTGTGAAAATCTTCAGTATATTCTTTCATAGATTTGCTTCCTTGCTTCAACCCTTGCAATTTCTTCAACATATTTAACTCATAGTCCACTGGTATGAACTGCTTCTTCAGTTTCTCTACCATGCGATCCCATTTGGTGATATTTCCTTTTCCTCTTCAATTTCTTTTCAACTAGACCTCTTTCCACCAAATACTGGCATGACCTTTCAACTTCATCTTCAAAAAATTAACCCAATTTGGGTCCTCTATTTCCTCATACTCAAAATATTCTTTTAGCTCGTTGATCCACTTGATCAACTCTTTTGGGTTCAGACTTCCAGAATAATTGGGGACTTCTGTTATGGGTCTTTTCCCGATCTTCAAAATGGCCCTGATTAGCCACATTTGGTTTTGATCAATTGCTTCTTCTTCCTCTTCTACATTTGAACCTTCTTCCTCTCCTTCATCCTCACTTTCCTCCCTCAGGTTTAACCCTCTTCCCAACTGCTCTTGTAACGTATCAATCTGTCTTTGGAGGGCTGCCAGTGCATCTCTTCCACCAACATTTCTGTCACCTCGACCACCTCTGGCACCACCATGCCTTCCATGAATCACTCTTGGAGGCATCTTTCTTGACCTCGACCCACAACCACGGTCCTGGTGCAAACTGCCTCACGATCGACGATCTATCCACATGCTCAAGAAAACCTCGCTCTGATACCACTTGATGAAGCCACAGCCCAAGACTTATAAAATAACCCACAAACAAAAGAATAATTTTATTATTCAGAAAATGGAGCTTCTTACATGCAGAGGATCTCAAATCCCCAAGTTCTACAACACATACAAGTTATAGAAAGCTACAGAATCACCCTTTCGCAATATGTAAGCTTGTCCCCAAAAAGTTACCCAAAAATTAGAAACCCGCCCATAAATAGAGCTCCTCTTTAGTTTTGGAGTCGAAACAACATTCAAATTTGAGTTTAGGTGGTTTGGCGCTGAAAAATTACAAATTGAAGTTCAAATTTCAAAAGAACATTTGCAATTGTATCTTCTAGAAAGTGCGCCAACTTCCCGGGGCCATAGCTTTTGATCTGGGACTCCGATTCGTGAACCGTTTGAACCGTTAGAAAGGTCTCGAAGTGAATAACGCGCTTGAAATTGCTACGCTGATTTTGGAAAAGATCTAGGGCGTTCGAGAACTCTAAGTGCCTCAAATCTAACTAGAAGATTTTAGGTGCAAATCTAGGAAACTAAAACTGCAATATCTTTCAACCCAGGAATAGAAAATAAAAACCATAAATTGAGAATTTCATTATGATGAAAAGGGTATCCAAAAATGTAAAAACATCTAAAAACTGAGAAACTTAAAATTTCACTATTTTTGGGTGATGCAATATTGCCCTTACACCACTGGATGCTCCTGCATCAGACACCCAGGGTAATTTGAGAAGTGACCCATCAAGTCTCAAATGGTTAAGGAAAACCCAACCGGTCAACTGCTACCTTAGATAGCCAGGATGAATCTTCCATAGGCCTTCCTCTCCATTTCACCAGATATTTTTCATACTGCCTATTTCTGGTACTCCTTCCCACACGACTATCCAAAATTGCTTCAATCTTCTCCCTTTCTGAAGTAGGTGCTGGAATGCCATACTGCCCTATTGCTGGTGATTCCTCCATTCCACCTTCATGATACTCTGTCAAATTTGAAATGTTCAATACAGGGGAAATGTTGATTCCATCAGGCAACTCTACCTCATATGCATTCCCTAAATCATGCTTCTTCAAAATCTTACAGGGATCAAATTTTTTCATCTTCAATTTGTTATAGGTTCTCACAGGAAACCTTTCTTTCCTCAGGTGGACCATTACTTCATCGCCAGTCTAAAATTCCTTATTCCTCATTTTCTGATCTGCCTTAGCCTTATATTGCATATTCATCTTATTAATGTGTTCTCGTACCTTCTCATGTATATTCTTGATGTGCTCTGCAAAATCTTCGGCTTCAACACTTATTTTCTTCTCTTGGTATATCTTCTTCAATTCTAGAGCTGTTCTGGGGCTACCTCCATACACAATCTAGAACGGCGATCTACTAGTAATTCTATTGACAAAATTGTTGTAAGAAAATTCTGCCTAGAGTAAGACCAAGTCCCATCCCTTGGGTTTATCTCCTACCAAATGTCTCAGTAGGTTACCCAGACTCCTGCTAACAACCTTTGTCTGCCCATCTGTTTGTGGATGGTATGCAGAACTGAACTTCAACTCTGTCTTCAGCTTCTTGCACAAGGTCCTCCAAAAGTACCCCACAAATTTGGTGTCACAATCCAAAACAATATTCTTTGGTAGACCATGTAGCTTCACCACCTCTTTGAAGAAACAAGTCAACAATGTGGACTGCATCATGGTCTTCTGACATGGAATGAAATGTGCCATCTTCAAAAACCTATCAACCACCACAAAGAATGAATCATTCCCTCGTTGTGTCCTTGGCAAACCAAGAACAAAGTCCATACTTATATCCTCTCATGGCCTCTCTGGTACAGGTAAGGGCTGATATAAGCTTGTATTCTGGCTCACTCCTTCAACCATCTCACATAGCCTACAACTTTGTACAAACTTGTTCACATCCTGTGACAACTGAGGCCAATAATAATGCTCACTCATAATGGAAATGGTCTTATCCTGACCAAAATGTCCTACCATTCGTACACTATGCTTCTCCTTTATCGGGTTCTCCCTTATGGAACTCCTCGGAATACACAATTGACTTCCCTTAAATAACATGCCATCCTGGATTATGAAATTCAGCCACCTTGTCTTGTCCATTGTAATAGGTTCCTTGCAAGCTTTCCAAGCCTCTACGAAATTAGGATCTTCTGTGTACAGTGTCTTAAGCTCATTGAACCCAACCATTTCAATCTGCATCTTTTTATCAATGTATGCCTCCTACTTAAGGCATCTGCAACCCTATTTGACTTCCCACTCCTATGTTTCAAAACAAAGGTATAACTCTGCAAAAGCTCTACCCATTTCATATGCCTCTAATTTAATTTTTCTCGACTATTTAGGCACTGCAAGGCTTGATGATCAGTATATAGAATAAATTCCTTCAGCAACAAATAATGTCTCCATTTCTTTAATGCTTGAACTATTACATAAAATTCCTGATCATATACATAATACTTTCTTTTGGCATTATTTAACTTTTCACTGAAATAGGCAATGGGCTTACCTTTTTGGCTCAACACTACTCCAATGGCACAACCACTGGCATCACAATCCACCTGAAACAACTTGTTGAAATCTAGGAGAGCTAGAACAGGTTGCTCTGTTACCTTCTACTTCAATAGTTCAAAACTCTTTGCCGCTCCAGTGCTCCACTTGAACTCTTTTCTATCCCATCTCATTGTTTCAGTCAGGGGTCCACAAATACTACTGAAGTTTCTAATGAACTTTCTATAAAATCTAGCCAAACCATGGAAAGATCTCACCTCGGTAGCAGTTCTTGGGGTAAGCCATTCTAGAATAGCCTTCACCTTCTCTGGGTCCATTTTGAGACCTTCTGTTGAGACAACAAATCCTAAGTACACTAACTCCCTCTTCACAAAACTGCACTTCTTCAGATTAATAAACAATTTCTCTTCTCTTAACTTCTCAAAGGCTCTCTTAATATGCATCAGATGCTCATCCAACGTCTTATTGAAAATCAAAATATCATCTAAATACACAATAACAAAACTTCCCAGAAATTCTTTTAGTACCTCGTTCATGAGTCGCATGAATGTGTTCGGTGCATTGGTTAGCCCAAAAGGCATGACTAACCACTCGTACAGGCCCTCTTTGGTCTTGAAGGTAGTCTTCCATTCATCTCCCTCTCGAATCTGGATCTGGTGATATCCACTCTTTCGATCAATCTTTGTGAAGTACTGAACTCCACTCAAACAATCCATCAAGTCATCCATCCTTGGCAGGGGAAATCTGTACTTAATTGTTATCTTGTTTAAGGCTTGGGAATCTATACACATCTTCCATTCCCCATCCTTCTTTGGTGCTAGTGCTATAGGTATTGCACATGGACTCAAACTCTCCCGTATCAAACCATTTCTCAACAACTCTTGAACTTGTCTGTTCAACTCCTCATTTTCTGCTGGAGTCATTCTATGAGCTGCCTTATTTGGCAAACTGACTCCAGGAATCAAGTCAATCTGATGGCTGATCTTCCTTATTGGTGGTAAACCCTCAGGTACATTATCAAAAAAAATATCCTGAAACTCATCCAACATCCCAGAAACTTCTTGAACCTTCTCACTATCCTCCTTACTCACTCTAGGAATCAATGCATAACACACACACTCATGTTTCATACCTTCTAAAATTTTTCTTCCATCTACATAACAAATTCTAGCACTACTGCATACCTTTTCTTCGGTCTCCCTTAGGGGTTTCAACTTGTGACGAACCCCATCCTTTGTCAAGGAATAAGTGTTTGCATGGCCATCATGTATAGCTCGCCTATCGAACTGCCACGACCTCCCCAACAACATATGACATGCATCCATGGGAATGATATCACAAAGTACCTCATCATGGTAGCTCCCGATCTTGAACTTTACTAGGCACTATTCATTGACCAAAACTTTGTGGTCTTTCTACAACCGGACAATCTGATATGGATGTGGGTGCCTTTCCCTCTTCAGCTTTAACTTTGTGACCATCTCTTCTGACACTAGATTATCGGTGCTCCCACCGTCAATAATGACATCACAACATTTTCTTTCACAATTGCACTTTGTGTGAAATAGATTCTTCCTCTGTTCTGGTTCCTTTTCCTCAGTCAGCAGGGCTCTCCTAATCACTAGGGCTTCTCCCCTTTCAGCATTATCTGAATGTTCAAATTGGGCCTCCTCATCTGCATGCGCAACCCTTCCATGACCTTCTGGCCTTTTTCTGCCCTTCCTTGGTGTTGTGGTCATTCATAGGCTCGATGCCCTTCTTCACCACATTGGAAACACGTTCCTTTGAAACCACCTCTTCTAGATCCTTGTCCATATCTCCCTCATCCTCTACCTCTTTGATCACTACTATTTTGATCATGAGGGCGGTAGAAGTTGTCATTCCTTTGGCTTCGGTTGGTACCCACATCTTCACTTTTTTTTTATCATCATTTCGGCTTCCTGAGGGTCTTCCACTGCCCTTTCCACTTGGACCTCCTCGTCCTTTTTGCTTGCCATCAAATCTTTTGTTCAACTTCTCTTCCACCTTTAGAGCAAACTGAGACACATCCTCAATGGTGGTCATTTTGACTAGGCTTAACTTCTCCTGAATGCTCGGTCGTAACCCATTAAGATATCGAACTACCTTCTCCTTATTGGCCTCTGTGTGGCCCATTCTGATGATTATCTTATGAAAATCTTCAGTATATTCTTTCATAGATCTGCTTCCTTGCTTCAACCTTTGCAATTTCTTCAACAAATTTAACTCATAGTCCACTAGTATGAACTGCTTCTTCAGTTTCTCTACCATGCGATCCCATCTGGTGATATTTCCTTTTCCTTTTCGATTTCTTTCCAACTACACCTCTTTCTACTAAATACTGGCATGGCCCTTCAGCTTCATCTTCACAAACTTTTCCCGATCTAGGTCCTCTATTTCCTCATACTCAAAATATTCTTCTAGCTCGTTGATCCAGTCGATCAACTCTTTCAGGTTTAGACTTCTAGAATAAATAGGGACTTTTGCTATGGGTTTTTTCCTGAACTTTGAAATGGCCATTATTAGTTGCATTTGGTCTTGATCAATTGCTTCTTCTTCCTCTTCTACATTTAAACCTTCTTCCTCTCCTTCATCCTCATTTTCCTCCCTCAGGTTTAACCCTCTTCTCAACTGCTCTTGTAACACATCAATCTGTCTTTGGAGGGCTGCTAGTGCATCTCTTCCACCAACATTTCTGCTGCCTTGACCACCTCTGACATCACCACACCTACGAGGAATATTTTCTTGACCTCGACTCACAACCACGGTCCTGGTGCGAACTACCTCATGATCAGTGATTTGTCCACACGGTCAAGAAAACCTCGCTCTGATACCACTTGATGAAGCCGCAACCCAAGACTTAGAAAATAACCCACAAACAAGAAAATAATTTTATTATTTAGAAAATGGAGCTTGTTACATGCAGAGGATCTCAAATCCCCAAGTTCTACAACACATGCAAGTTATAGAAAGCTACGAAATCACCCTTTCACAATATGTGAGCTTGTCCACAAAAAGTTACCCAAAAATTAGAAACCCGCCCATAAATAGAGCTCCTCTTTAGTTTTGAAGCCAAAACAACATTCAAATTTGAGTTTAGGTGGTTTGGTGCCGAAAAATTACAAATTGAAGTTCAAATTTTAAAAGAACATTTGCAATTGTATCTTCTAGAAAGTGTGCCAACTTTCCAGGGCCATAACTTTTGATCCGGGACTCTGATTCGCGAACCATTTGAACCGTTGGAAAGGTATCAAAGTAAATAATGTGCTCAAAATTGCTACGCTGATTTAGGAAAGTTTTGGGGCCGTTCCAGGAAATCTAAGTGCCTCAAATCTAACTCAGAAAATTTTCGGGTGCAAATATGAGAAACTAAAACTATAATATATTTCAACCCATGAATAGAAAATAAAAACCATAAATTGGGAATTTCATTATGACGAAAAGGGTATCCAAAAATGTAAAAACATTTAAAAACTGAGAAAATTAAAATTTTACTATTTTTGGGTGATGTAAGATTGCCCTTTACACCACTAGATGCTCCTGCTTCAGACACCCAGGGTAATTTGAGAAGTGACCCATCACATCTCAGATGGTTGAGGAAAACCCAACCGGTCAACCTGTGTTAGATAGCCAGGATGAATCTTCCACAGGCCTTCCTCTCCATTTCACCAGATATTCTTCATACTGCCTATTTCTAGTACTCCTTCCCACATGACTATCCAAAATTGCTTCAATCTCCTCCCTTTCTGAAGTAGGTGCTGGAATGCCATACTGCCCTATTACTGGTGCTTCCTCCATTCCACCTTCATGATACTCTATCAAATCTAAAATGTTGAACATAGGAGAAATGTTGATTCCATCAGGCAACTCTACCTCATATGCATTCCCTGAATCATACTTCTTCAAAATCTTATAGGGACTGAATTTCTTCATCTTCAATTTGTTATAGGTTCCCACGAGAAACCTTTCTTTCCTCAAGTGGACCATTATTTTATCACCAGTCTGAAACTCCTTATTCCTCCTTTTCTGATCTGCCTTAGCCTTATATTGCATATTCATCTTATTAATGTGTTCTCATACCTTCTATGTATATTCTTGATGTGCTCTGCAAAATCTTTGGCTTCAGCACTTATTTTATTCTTTTGGTCCATCTTCCTCAATTCTGGAGCTGTTCTAGGGCTACCTCCATACACAATCTGGAACGGTGATCTACCAGTACTTTTGTTGACAGAATTGTTGTAAGAAAATTCTGCCTGGGGTAAGATCAAATACCATCCCTTGGGTTTATCTCCTACCAAACTTCTGAGTAGGTTACCCAGACTCCTATTAACAACCTCTTTCTGCCCATCTGTTTGTGGATGGTGTGCAGAACTGAACTTCAACTCTGTCTTCAGGTTCTTCCACAAGGTCCTCCGAAAGTACCCCACAAATTTAGTGTCACGATCCGAAACAATACTCTTTGGCAAACCATGTAGCCTCACCACCTCTTTGAAGAACAAGTCAGCAATGTGGACTGCATCATGGGTCTCCTGACATGGAATGAAATGTGCCATCTTCGAAAACCTATCAACCACCACAAAGACTAAATCATTCCCTCGTTGTGTCCTTGGCAAACCAAGAACAAAGTCCATACTTATATCCTCTCATGGCCTCTCTGGTACAGGTAAGGGATGATATAAGCTTGTATTCTAGCTCACTCCTTTAGCCATTTGACATACCCTGCAGCTTTGTACAAACTTCTTCACATCTTGTGACAACTGAGGCCAATAATAATGCTCACTGATAATGGTAATAGTCTTAACCTGACCAAAATGTCCTGCCATTCGTACACTATGCTTCTCCTTTATCAGGTTCTCCCTCATGGAACTCATCGGAATACATAATTGAATTTCCTTAAATAACATGCCATCCTAGATTATGAAATTCAACCACCTTGTCCTGTCCACTATAACAGGTTCCTTGCAAGCTTTCCAAGCCTCTGAGAAATCAGGATCTTCTGCGTACAATGTTTTAAGTTCATTGAACCCAACTACTTCAATTTGCATCTTTATCATCAATGTATGCCTCCTACTTAAGGAATGTTCAACCCTATTTGACTTCCCACTCCTATATTTCAAAACAAAGTTATAACTTTGCAAAAACTTTACCCATTTCATATGCCTCTGATTTAATTTTCCCTGACTATTTAGGTACTGCAAGGCTTGATGATCAGTATATAGAACAAATTCCTTCGGCAACAAATAATGTCTCCATTTCTTTAATGCTTGAACTATTGCATAAAATTCCTGATCATATACAAAATACTTTCTCTTGGCATCATTTAACTTTTCACTGAAATAGGCAATGGGCTTACCTTCTTGGCTCAACACTGCTCCAATAGCACAACCATTGGCATCACAATCCACCTGAAACAGCTTGTTGAAATCTAGGAGAGCTAGAACAAGTTGCTCTGTGACCTTCTGCTTCAATAGTTCAAAACTCTTTGCCGCTCCAATGCTCCACTTGAATTCTTTCCATCCCATTTCATTATTTCAGTTAGGGGTCCACAAATACTATTGAAGTTTCTAATGAAATTTCTGTAAAAAATAGCCAAACCATGGAAAGATCTCACCTCGGTAGCAGTTCTTGGGGTAGGCCATTCCAAAATAGCCTTCACCTTCTCTAGGTCCATCTTGAGACCTTCTGTTGAGACAAAAAACCCCAAGTACACTAACTCCCTCTTCAGAAAACTGCACTTCTTCAGATTAATCAACAATTTCTCTTCTCTTAACTTCTCAAAGGCTCTCTGAATATGCATCAGATGCTCATCCAACGTCTTATCAAAAATCAAAATATCATCTAAATAGACAATAACAAAACTTCCCAGAAATTCTTTTAGTACCTTGTTCATGAGCTGCATGAATGTGTTCGGTGCATTGGTTAGCCCAAAAGGCATGACTAACCACTCGTATAGGCCCTCTTTGGTCTTGAAGGTAGTCTTGCATTCATCTCCTTATCGAATCCGGATCTGGTGATATCCACTCTTCAGATCAATCTTTGTGAAGTATTGAGCTCCACTCAAATAGTCCATCAGGTCATCCATCCTTGGCAGGGGAAATCTCTACTTGATTGTTATCTTGTTTATGGCTCGGGAATCTTTACACATCCTCCTTTCCCCATCATTCTTTGTTGCTAGTACTGTAGGTATTGTACATGGTCTCAAACTCTCCCGTATCAAATCCTTTCTCAAAAAATTTTGAACTTGTCTGTTCAACTCCTCATTTTCTGCTAGAGTCATTCTATGAGCTGCCTTATTTGGAAAACTGGCTCCAGGAATCAAGTCAATCTGATGACTGATCTTCCTTATTGTGGTAAACCCTCAGATACATTATCAGAAAAAATACCCTGAAACTCATCCAACATCCCAAAAGCTTTTTCTAGAACCTTCTCACTATCCTCCTTACTCACTCTAGGAATCAATGCATAACACACAAACTCATGCTTCATACCTTCTAAAAATTTTCTTCCGTCTACATAACAAATTCTAGCACTACTGCATACCTTTTCTTCGGTCTCCTTTAGGGGTTTCAAATTGTGACAAACCCCATCCTTTGTCAAGGAAGAAGTGTTTGCATGGCCATCATGTATAGCTCGCCTATCGAACTGCCACAACCTCCCCAACAACATGTGACATGCATTCATGAGAATGATATCACAAAGTACCTCATCATGGTAGCTCCCGATCTTGAACTTTACTTGGAACTGTTCATTGACCAAAACTTTGTGGTCTTTTTGCAACCAGGCAATCCGATACAGATGCAGGTGCCTTTCCCTCTTCAGCTTCATCTTTGTGACCATCTCTTCTGACACCAGATTATCGGTGCTCCCACCGTCAATAATGACATCACAACATTTTATTTCACACTTGCGCTTTGTGCAAAACAATTCTTCATCTGTTCTGGTTCCTTTTCCTCAGTCACCAAGGCTCTCCTAATCACTAGGGCTTCTCCCCTTTCAACATCATTTGAATGTTTAGATTGGGCCTCCTCATCTGCATGCGCAACCCTTCCATGACCTTCTGGCCTTTTTTCTGCCCTTCCTTGGTGTTGTGGACATTCATAGGCTCGATGCCCTTCTTCACCACACTAGAAACATGTTCCTTTGAAACCACCTCTTCCAGATCCTTGTCCATATCTCCCTCATCCTCTACCTCTTTGATCACCACTATTTTGATCACGAGGGTGGTAGAAGTTGTCATTCCTTTTACTTCGGTTGGTACCCACATCTTCACTTTTCTTTTCATCATCATTTTAGCTTCCTAAAGGTCTTCCACTGCCCCTTCCACTTTGACCTCCTCATCCTTTTTACTTGCCATCAAATCTTTTGTTCAGCTTCTCTTCCACCTTCAGAGCAAACTGATACACATCCTCAATGGTGGTCATTCTGACTAGGCTTAAATCCTCTTGAATGCTCAGTCATAACCCATTAAGATATCATGCTACCTTCTCCTTATTGGCCTTTGTTTGGCTCGTTCTAATGATTATTTTGTGAAAATATTCAGTATATTCTTTCATAGATCTACTTCCTTGCTTCAACCCTTGCAATTTCTTGAATAGATCTAACTCATAGTCCACTGGTATGAACTGCTTCTTCAATTTCTCTACCATGCGATCCCATCTGGTGATATTTCCTTTTCTTCGATTTCTTTCCAATTGGACCTCTTTCCACCAAATACTGGCATAGCGCTTCAGCTTCATCTTCGCAAACTTAACCCAATATGGGTCCTCTATTTCTTCATACTCAAAATATTCTTCTAACTCGTTGATCCAGTCGATCAACTCTTCTGGGTTCAGACTTCCAAAATAACTGGGGACTTCTGCTTTGGGTCTTTTCCCAATCTTCGAAATGGCCCTTATTAGCCGCATTTGGTTTTGATCAATTGCTTCTTCTTCCTCTTCTACATTTGAACCTTCTTCCTCTCCTTCATCCTCACCTTCCTCCCTCAAGTTTAACCCTCTTCTCAATTGTTCTTGTAACGCATCAATCTATCTTTGGAGGGTTGCCAGTACATCTCTTCCACCAGCATTTCTGCCACCTCGACCACCTCTGACACCACTATGCCTACCAGGAATCACTCTTGGAGTCATCTTTCTTGACCTCAACCCACAACCATGGTCTTGGTGCAAACTACCTCACGATTGATGATTTGTCCACACGCTCAAAAAAACCTCGCTTTGATACCACTTGATGAGGCCGCAGCCTAAGACTTAGAAAATAACCCACAAACAAGAGAATAATTTTATTATTCAGAAAATGGAGCTTCTTACGTGCAGAGGATCTCAAATCCCCAAGTTCTACAACACATGCAAGTTACAAAAAGCTACAAAATCACCCTTTCACAGTATGCGAGCTTGTCCCCAAAAAGTTACCCAAAAATTAGAAACTTGCCCATAAATAGAGCTCCTCTTTAGTTTTGGAGCCAAAACAATATTCAAATTTGAGTTTAGGCAGTTTGGTACCGAAAAATTACAAATTGAAGTTCAAATTTCAAAAGAACATTTACAATTGTATCTTCTAGAAAGTGCGCCAACTTCCCGGGGCCATAACTTTTGATCTGGGACTCCGATTCGTGAACCGTTTGAACCGTTGGAAAAGTCTCGAAGTCAATAACGCACATGAAATCGCTACACTAATTTCAACAATTTTCCAGGTAGTGCCGAGAACTCTAAGTGCCTCAAATCTAATTTGGAAGATTTTCAGGTGCAAATCTGGGAAACTAAAACTGCAATATCTTTCAACCCAGGAATAGAAAATAAAATCCATAAATTGGGAATTTCATTATGACGAAAAGTGTATCCAAAAATGTAAAAAAATCTAAAAACTAAGAAACTTGAAATTTAACTATTTTTGGGTGATGCAAGATTACCTTTACACCACTGGATGCTCCTGCATCAGTTTTCATTCACATTAATTTAGATAAAAGATCATCTGAAATGAACATGAAAAACAACAACTGAAATCATTCACACCCCTGTATTTCTGACATCTTTGGTCTAAATAACATTATGATATTTCTCCCATGCTTAGAGAGTGGAAATCAACAAAGTTTGTCAAGAAATCAGTTTCCAGTAGGATCAGGAAACCCAAGAAACAATTAGGGTACAAGAAAAAATTACAAAGAAGATTTTTTTTGTACAAAAGTCGACACGTCTTCATTACCATGGATTTCCTTATAGATACCAAGACTTTGTTAGGGGATTCACTAACAAGTACACTGTAGAACCTTTGGATTCTTAAGCTTATTATCAGAGATTAGCTCTATCTCAACGACATAATCTTAACCAACCACTTGAGTTTTATAACATACCACAACCTTCTATTGAATATCCATCGCACCCTAGTCAAATCCTTCAGTGATTTTAAAACCTTTCTTCGAAAACAAAGATCAAATCTTAAGAGTGTGCCCTTCAAACTAATTTATGATTATTGATTCAACTTCCCCAACAGGATTCTGACATCCTTCATCATTGGAAGCCACAATAAAAAATTAGGAACATCTTTGATCATATCATAGGATTCACATCTTATCAGATCAAGATATCCTCATTATCACACTTGTCAGAACCGTGATCTAAGTTTAGAAGAATTCTTCAAAATCATATGCCTATCTCTACAAGATCTCAGCACAATAAATTGAGGGATGAAATCCAACAAGAAGGTCATACCCAAAAAATTCAAGAAGAAGGTGAAAGAAATAATCCTCTTTACAGTGTAAGTCGTAATCCACTTTTCAACAACAACATGGATAACAGAGAAGAAAATCCATTCCACAACTACAGAGACATGAGAAAAAACCACATAGATAGTGATGAGGAACGAGATGAAAAACATCTCAGAGAGGTTGAGCAAGATCCCAAATTTCACAAAGCCATAGAAAAGATCTTGCAACGCGATAAGGAAAAATACTTCCTCTACCTAGCTGACCAAGGAGCTAAATTACCTCATGACTTTGATACTGAGAATTTGAATAACAAACCTGAAGATACACCCCTATCTGATCTTAGTGCTTTGACTCAACAAATTAAGGCACTTCAAGGACAAATTAAAGAGTTACAAGGGAGAGCTACAATAAAGAAATATACTCTTGAGGACATTTGTCCTTATCCTTTCGATTGAAGTCTCAACATGATTCCATTTCCTAAACATTGTGAAATTCCAAAATTTGATCGTTATAATGGGAAAGCGGATCCAATCGATCATGTTAGAGAGTTTTGAAACATGACTTTAGAGTTTTCTCATGAGGATACTTACTTGATGCGTTTGTTTCCTAGGAGTCTTGGAGCTCATTCTATGGAATGGATATCAAAAATCACACCTCCCGTTAAGACATTTGAGAAATTAATCAATCTGTTTATATCACAATATTCCTACAACATCCAACACCAAATCACCATGACAGATCTCTGTAAAGTTGCACAAAAACTGGTGAACCTTTTATCACTTTTCTTCAGAGATGGAGAAGAATGTTTGCTAGATATCCACATCCTACTCCTGAAAAGGAAAAGATGGTCACTTTCATTAACAACTTCAATTCGAAAATGAGCTATCATTTGAATTTACATTGTCCTCCCTCTTTTGAGAAATTGATTGAAGATGCTATAACCATTGAAAGTGCTTTGGTCAAAAGAGGAATAATAAAACTTGACAAGGATAATCCTAGCTCATTCAATCATCATAACAATCAGGACAAGTCTAAATTTTGGACTCACAACAAGAACGTGGTGAATGATGGTGTTGTTGATGTGAATCATGTCTCGACTAAGCCATTTGTTTTTAGTACTCCAAGTGCTCCTCGCAACAACAACCACAACAATGTCAACTCGGTTACAAATCAGGGAAACAATCCTCCTCCTCTGAGGAACAATGTGAATCAACATCCTACTCCCAATCAAGGGACTATCAACAATCAAGGATTCTGAGGAAACAATCACAATAACAACTCTCTAGGGAATACCTCGAATACAAATCCCCAATGCTTTTCATTCTTCTCTAGTAGAAGAACTTACACTCCACTGGGGCAATCTTTGGAATTTGCATTCAAAGAGTTGATGGCTAAAAATGTCATTACCTTGCCACCTCAACGAAACTATGAACCCAGTGTGAAACCTCCATCATGGAATGAGGCATACTATTGTGACTATCATCGGTGAAAAGGTCATCGCACAAATAACTGTCAAGCCTTGAAGAATACCATTCAAGACTTAGTCGAAAATGGCACCATCACAATAGAAGGACATAAATAATCAAATGAAGACCACCAAGAATTTCACAACCCTTTTCCAAACTATCAAAAAGGTGAGTCTTCAAGAAAAAGCATGAATCATATTGATGATCCGATAATTAATCATATCTACACTGACGACGAGCAGGTCAACGTTATAAAAGTCAAGGAAAAAATGGAATATAGGGAGGTCAATGCAATGACCAGGGCACAAGCTAAAGTTGTCTTAAAATGTGCCTCTTCAAAATCCACTGGGCCTCCACCTCAACATCAATATGACTTAGTCAATCAACTTCGAAAAACTCCTGCTCAGATTTCCATCCTAGAACTCTTGAAAATTTCCCCAGCACACAAGGAAATTATAGAAAAGGCCCTTGTCAAAACAAATGTATCCATTGATCTGGATGTGGATCAATTTCAAGCCATGGTAGGACACTTTTCCTCACCCACATGCCTTTCATTTTCCAAAAAAGATGACGTTTCCATAACTCATCCTCACAATTCATCATTATACCTAGAAGTCATGGTTCACAAGTTTCGTGTCAGACGGGTTCTAATAGATGGAGGTGTTGGTTTGAACATATGTACCATGAAGTTAGTTCAGGCTTTAGGATTTTATGAGGACTCCATTAATTCCAGAAGAAAGATTACTATTAAAGGCTACGATGATGAGGAAAGAGCGTCCAAGGGTTTAATCATGCTACCAATTAGAGTGGGACCTGTTATCAAAAATAATTTTTGTCAAATATTAGATCGTGATCTTTCATACAACATCTTGTTGGGTCATCCTTGGATCCACGAAATGCAAGCTGTCCCATCCACCTATCATCAATGTCTTAAGTTTCCTTATGATGGGCATGAAATCACGATACCAGTTGATAAATCAAATGTCCAAACTTGTGCCAACATCAAATCTAGTCAAGATACTTTGGTTCTTAACAATCGAGAAGCTCGTGTTAGTACTTCTCTCAAGATTGATACACAAATCAGTCAGTTAACCAATAGTTTTGACAAGAAATTGAAATTCAAGGACTAGGGAGTCAGGGAGTACTCTCTTTGTTTGGCTAATTTACCTACATCACCTCGGTCACATGGACAACCTTCTATCACACAACATCAAATATCAACAACATCAATGTCAAAACAACCACCGACAGAGCCAAGCACAAAGTTTAATGGATGATTCATCAAAGAAAAATTCCCCATGGAAGATCCTGAGGATAGAGAAGTTCTAAACTAGCTCTATAAAGATGAAGATGAAGCAATTTTTAATGTCAAATTACCAAAAAATATATATGGAAAAGGATATTCAATCATGCAGAAGATGGGATATGATAAGGGTCCTATCAGAAAAAGAAAAGGAGTAATTGAGCCTATTCACCTTCGAGGACTTGCTGCAAAAGAGAAAACTGGATTAGGCTATGATGCTAACTCAAAAGAAGGAACGTCTAAACAAGCACATGGTACTATCTTCACATTGCAAGAAGGTTCAGATTCAAGAGAAGCATGTTTGGCAACAATTCAGAATTTCGTAGATAATGACTCTGACATAGACTCTGCTGAATATGAATGAGACACCATTTATAATGATGAGTTCTGGAGGGACAAAGAGGTTGATGTAATACACCAGTATACCCCAACTCTAATCGAAGTTCAAGGTTCAGGGACCCAAACTCGAGAAGCTGAACTACAAGGTGACTATGATTCTAGTGATATTAAGTCAGATTTAAACGAACAAGATTATCATGAGAATAGTATCATCATCGATCCACCTCACATCTCAGATCTTGTAGTCAATTCCGTTATGACTTAACCATAGCCAATTTCACACAACCCAACGACCCGCTATCTTTGATCCATCATGATCTTATTGATTGGGATTCATCTGAACCTATCGATATACCTATGTTTCCAAGTGATGAATCTATCGTAAACTTCCTTTCTACAAATGACATAAATGATTGTTCCACTAGCAATTTTCAGCATAGGGTCTTTGATCAAGAGAGTGTCAATTCTCCCAGCTGTAAAAATAAAAAAAAAATAGAAAGATCTAATGGTGAAAACCAGAATTTGGCAGTATTAGATCAAGTAAAAGATAAAATAAAGAGCGTATCGGATGGTGAAAACCTTTTTAAGGCGCCAGACGATGGGAATCTTGACATTCTCTCGGAGCACTACCATGAGCGGTCACCTATTTTGATTGAGCCTACAAATGCTGTCAATATTGAAACCTCAGATAAACCAAGGATTTTACAATTAGCTGCATCAATGATAGAGAAAGAAATACCAGAGTTCATGGAATTTCTAAGAGCAAATCAAGTCAACTTTGCTTGGTCTTATGCGGACATGCCAGGTCTTGATCCTGATCTTATCATGCATCACTTGTCTATCAAATCAGGGGTTAAGCCTGTAAAACAAAAACTCAGAAAGATGCACCCCCATGTTGCATTATTGGTTAAGGAAGAACTGAGAAAACTCCTTGATGTGGGCTTCATAAGATCAATTGACTACACAAAATAGATCTCTAACATTGTTCCTGTATCCAAGCCAGATAAAAGCGTCAGGGTGTACACAAATATCAGGGATCTTAATAAAGCATGTCCTAAGGATGACTTCCCACTTCCACATATTGACACTATAGTTGATCTAACAGCTGGCCATGCCATGTATTCATTAATGGATGGTTTTTCTTGTTACAACCAAATCAAGATTGCACCCGAAGACCAGAAGAAAACAACTTTCACATGTCCATGGGGAACTTACTGTTGGAACGTCATGCCTTTCGGTCTAAAGAATGCTGGGGCTACTTACCAAAGAGCCACGACTACAATATTTCATGACATGATGCACACATTCATGCAAGATTATGTAGATGACATATTGGAAAAGTCATACACCAGAGAAGGACATCTAGAAATATTGTCCAAAATATTTGCACGACTGGAGAAATTCAAAGTTCGCCTCAATCCCAAGAAATGTGTTTTTGGGGTCACATCTGGAAAACTCTTAGGGTACATTGTGTTAGGAAAAGGAATTGAGGTAGATCCTGCAAAGGTACAGGAAATCATGGAAATGCCTCCCCCAAGGAACATTAGTCAGTTGAGATCATTATAGGGATGAATTCAATCTATACGAAGGTTCATTGCACAACTGGCCGAAAAAAGTCTACCTTTCACACATCTACTGCATAAGAATGTTCCTTTCAAATGGGATGATAAGTGTGAGATTTCCTTTCAACAAATCAAGCAGTACCTGATGAACCCACCAGTTCTAATACCACCAAATCCAGACAAACCATTGATCTTATATATTGCCGCAACAGAGACATCTTTGGGGGCATTGCTAGTTCAAGAAGACTCTACAGGAAAGGAACATGCAATCTATTATATTAGTCACACATTGATAGGGCATGAACTCAACTACACTTTCATTGAGAAGGATTTCCTAGTAGTGGTCTTTGCTTCACAGAAATTTTGACACTAAATGTTAACTCATACAATCAATCTTGTTGCAAAGATTGATCCACTCAAGTATCTATTAAGAAAAGCATGATTGACAGGAAGGTTAGAAAAATGGGTAATGATTCTGAGTGAGTTTGACATCCATTATGTTGATTGCAAAGCAATCAAAGGACAAGTTATTGCTGATCAACTAGCTAAAGCGCCATTGCAAGCCGATCATCCCCTGCACATTGAATTTCCAGATGTTGATGTCTTTACTACAGAATCCAAACAACCATGGTCCCTATATTTTGATGGTTCTTTCACTCAACATGGATCAGGGGTAGGAATACTCTTTGTCATCCCCCAAGGACACACCATTCCTTGATCATATAGGCTAATGTTTCCAAGCACTAACAACATAGCCGAATATGAAGCATTAATCACTAGACTCAAAATAGCATTGGAATGGAGGATTACAAAATTACAAGTATATGGCGATTCCTAGTTAGTCATTAATCAGATCAATGATGATTATCAAACCAAAGATGATAAAAATTTTCCATTTAAAAAGATGGTTGACGACTTCAAGAAGTACTTTAACTTCAAGAAGTACTTTGTGGACATCAAATTCACACAAATTCCAAGGCTTGATAACAAAGCAGCTGATGCCATGGCTACGATCACATCATTGTTACAATTCCCAAAAAATCAGGCTCACTATGAATTTATGGTGGAAAAATCATTTGCACCTGCCTATGACACACCTGAAAGCCAAGTCATTTGCCACTTGGTGGGATCTGATTCACCTTGGTATGGCAAGATTTATGCCTACCTAAAAGATGATATTTTACCACCCGATTTATCCCATAACCAAAAGAAAAATTTCATCTGCCAATCCTCTCGCTACACCCTTATCGCCGACACCCTTTATCATCATGGTATTGATGGTACTCTACTTTGATGTCTTGAACGTGATGAATCTAACAAAGCTTTACAAGAAGTTCATAGTGGCATTTGTGGTACTCATTCAAGTGGACTGACTTTATCGAATAAATTGATTAGAATGGGTTACTACTGGCCTACAATGGAGAGGGAATCATTCAATTTTGTGAAAACGTGCTCAAAATTCCAGATTCATGGGAATCTCATTCATGCTCTTGCACAGGAACTTCAACCATTTACGCCAACCTGGCCATTCTCCCAATGGGGGTTAGATCTAGTAGGAAAGATTCATCCCTCATCATCAAACGGGCATAAGTTCATCATCACAGCCACAAAGTATTTTACCAAGTGGATTGAGGCAGTACCTCTTAATAAAGTTACTGGCAAACAAATATCATCGTTCATACTCAACTATATTATTTGTTGGTATAATATTCCCAACTCCATTATTACAGATAATGGATGACCTTTCAAGAATCAGAATGTTGATGAACTTTGTGAGATATTTCATATTCAACATAGATATTCAACACCTTACCATCCACAAGGGAATGGCCAAGTAGAGGCCTCAAATAAGACTATACTATTTTTTTTAAAGAAGACTATGAATGATTCAGGGAAAGATTGGCATGTTCAACTCAATCCTGCCTTATGGGCCTATAGAACCAGTGTCCGCACGCCAACAGGAGCAACGCCATTTTCTCTTGTCTATGGAGTAGAGGCTATACTTCCTCTAAAAGTTGAGATCCCCTCACTCAAAGTCTCACTAAAAGGTCTCACAACAGATGAATACAGAGTGTCCTGACTCCAAGAACTGGAACTCCTAGATGAAAAGAGACAAAGAGCAGCTGACCATTTAAAATCATACCAGTGGATGATGTCTCGTAGCTATAATAAAAAATTAAAGCCACGTACCTTTCAGGTGGGTGATCTGATTTTGAAAGAAAATCCACAAAATTAGCAAGACAGAGAAAAGAAAGGAAAGTTTGAACCAAATTGGCTAGGTCCTTATGTGGTTATCGCAGTCTACGGTTCAGGAGCCTACAAAATATCAAAGGTAGAAGAGGACCTATTTGAAGAACCCATCAACATCATGCACCTGAAGAAATATTATGTTTAAGTCAACTATCATCATCCATAAATGTCCTGAAGAAATACAAAAACAGTAGAAAAGGTCCTGAAGAAATACAAAAACAACAGAAAAGGTCCTGAAAGAAATACAAAAATAGCAGAAAAGGTCCTAAAAAAATGGTTACCCTGGTGAAAACCTAGAAAAAAGGCATCTCGGTAGAGCCAAAAAAAGAGAGAAAGTCATAGGGTGAAAACCTGGCGACAGATAGTCTATTGATAAGAAAAATGCAATAAAAACAAATAGTGAAAATTTGGCAAACAAACGCTATTTGTAGCTGTCCATCTATTAGTTCAAGTTTTGCACTTGGCTTCCCACCTTTCATTTCATACATCTTTTCATCATCTTAAGGCCATACCAGCATCATGCTGTCATCATTTTTGCTTAGAAGGATAACGTCTCACCATGGCTTGATTATTGTACATATTCATTTCAGAAAATTGTGTCAATACTGGGGGCAAACGTTGACATACTAGGGGCACCCAACTTTCAGGTTTTACCAAAACAACTAGACAATGACATTGACTCCAATCATGCAAACAAACAACCAAATCGAATAATATGAACAACTATCCAATCATTTATCCAAAGCACAACAATTTTCAGCGAATACCATATCATGACTCATATCGGGATGATCTAAAGTCTGAATAATGTTTGGAATAATAGTCTTATATTTTGAACAATGGTTGTTTCATTTTTGATATCATCTCTCTAGAGCACAGTCAATGATGTACTGAACTAGAGTGGCAAGGAAAGAGAATGACTTTTCTTTGTTTGCTATCTTGAGGTTAACTATCCATCTGATTGCCAATATGTCACGACACATGGTTTCCAAAGCTTATCATTGATGATAGTTCCAAATTTGCATTTGAAGATGGTTAGTCTTTGTGTGTTTATGCAAGAAATGCTCAGGTGATCTCGGTTCAATTATATCTCAATGCTTGTGTTTGCTTGCTATATCAAAAATCATGAAAGTTGTACTCAGGTCATCATTGGTGCTAATTTCCCCTCTAATGCTTGTACATACTTCCAACATTTTAAAACGCTCTATGATGATTCAAGAAAGCTAACAAAAGGCTCAATGAATGGTTCGTTTCATTTAGTTGCATTTCATTTTAGATTGGTGTATATATGTCTGCATACTGGATTTACATCAGAGTTTTTGAAAGGGCTAACCAAAAATATCAATGGCTACCATGTCTCTTTGGACTATTTGTGGAGGACATTCAAATATTTGTTTCATCATCACCTTTCATCTTCATTATCATCTCATCCTCATTATCATTTCATCTAGGTCCTATCATCTATCATTTGCCATTCATTTGCATATCATTTAGATCCTTTATCATTTCATATCATTCAAATTATTCATCATTTCATTATCATATCACCTTCATTTTCATATTATCATTTCATGTCATCCATCATCTTCATATCATTCACATCTCACTTATCATTTGCATATTTATTACATTTCCTTTTTGCACGGTTGCATCCCATTTATCAATTTATTTATTTCGCTTATCATTATTTCATTATCACTATCATTTCATATCATTTCCATTATCCTTTATCATTTCATATCATTCATTTCATTTTCATATTATCAGGATTCAAATCCTCTATCATTTCATATCATTCATTTCAGTTTCATATTATCATTATCATTATCCTTTATCATTTCATATCAGTCATTTCATCTTCATATTGTCATTTCATTATCATCTCATTTATCATCTCATTATCATTTCATTTCATTATCATTTCATTTCATTATCATTTCATTTCATTATCATTTATCATTTTATTTTATCACCTATCATATCATTTCATCAGCGTTACAAATCATTACATTTCAAAACATATCATTTATCATCTTATCATACATCTCATTATTAATCACTTCACTGCATATCATTATTCATATCATTTATCATTTGTCACATTACATTCATATTATACCTTTAATCATCCTATCATTTTTCATATCAATTCATATTACACATTCATAATACATAGCACAACATTCATTTTCCATCATATTATCATTATTTACTTGCATTTGAAAATCCAAAAACAAACATTCCATACATGCATTTTCATATCATTTTCCACACAATTTTTTTTATAAAACATATAAAAAATCCCATGACATATTCACATCATAAGTCATCCACCTGCATAACATCATTAGTACGCATCATCAATCATTTTTCATCATCATTATAAACACATCAAATCATCATGCACATCATGTTAGTCATCAAATCATTCAAAAGCATATCAAAATCCATAACATATAGAAATAAATGCATATCACATAATAAAAAAATCATGATAGTCATCACATAATCAAAAATCATGATGGTCATCACATAATAAAAAATCACGATAGTCATCACATCATCAAAAATCATCGCTGCTGCATATCATCACTCATCATAAAGAGGGAAAATGTCCAATGTCCAAAGAAGCTGAAAAGTCCAAAGAGAGCTACATGGGATATGATAAAAAATCACATATATGTGCTCCAAAAATGATATACATCATAAACTAACTGGTTGATGCCCCTGATGGAGCTGGTCTGGAAGGAGGTGGCTTGCCACTAGTACTTGTGTCTGGATCTCGTCGAGGCCTAATAACCCCCATGCTCTGAGTGGCTGTCCACGACCTGCTCCTGCTCCTACTGCAAGACGGTGGGAATGGCTCCTTGGGCTTAGGAGGACACAACTCCTCATATCTAACACGATAATACTCCACCTCCCTCGCCATCTCCATACCCTTTGCAATAGCCTCCAACAAGGATGCACTTTGTACGGTACCCATCAACCTCTGTGCAACACCCTCGGCCTCTGCCGCCCTCCACCTCAATGCATATCTCTCTATCATCACCTGGGCTAATTGTGGGTCTAGGGTAGGAACCTGTTCCTGTGCATGTGCTAGTTGTGCCTGTAACTGTGCGACCAATCCCTGTGCCTACACCAACTGACTCTACAACTGCACCTGCTGTCCCTACAGTGTCTACACCTGGGCCTACAGGGTGGCTAGCTATCCCTACTATGATAAGGATCCAACCCTGATAATTTTCCACCGCCCAATCCTAGTCCTTGGCCGCCTCATGATATGTACACCACTAAGAAAATATGGCCCCAACCTCCCTGGCACCTGCCCCTCATCCCCGCTGTCATCCCCATCATAACTATCCTCCTCTCCACTCTTCTCCTCATCTCCCCCAACCATTGCTGCCTCCCCACCTTCCATATCCTCCTATCTCACTACCTTTTGGCTGTGGTACTACTAAAATGGGCGCTGGCTCATCAGGACAAGTATAACGTGGAAAGGGATGTGTATGATAATAAACTGAATACTCATCTGACATACCCACATCAATAATGTCTCGTCTATCATCCCATGCCTCGGGAGCTAATGTCCTGAACTCTGTATATGTTATCTGATAGGAGATACACTACCCCCATCCAACCTCATCTCTGCTCTGTGCATAGTGTACAACCCCCTGTGGCATCCCCTGTGTGAAACCATATTGTCGCTACACCCGCAATGCTAAAAACCTCTCAATGATGAAAGGGGTCCTCCCTATCAAAAACTGCAAAATACCTACAAACGACATCTCCAGGTGATCTGTATCCCAGGGTTCACAATCAAGGTATGGTCGCCATACCATTGCATCCGTATCATCTAGACACCGTCTCCAGTAATCCACCTTGCCCGGCTTGGGCTGGACAAGGAACATCGCATACACATACAACCTACCTGGTGGCCTCACTTTGGGGCATGCTAGTCTTGTCACAACAAGATGCTCCCATGCCCAGATCTGTAGTAGTGTCACGCTGCACGAAAAACTAGCAACACCTCTGTATACCACCTGATGTAAATAATGGTATATGTGAGCTAACATACAGCTCCCCCATGCGTATCTCTGTGGCTTTCCTCTCCCATCCCACTGATAGTCCCTTTGACTAGCAATCCGGACAAAGGAGATCTCCAATAAATGCCACCAAAACTGTAGGTAAGGCTGGATATCCTCAGAAGTCAGTCCATGGCACCCAATACCCTGCTATGTGTGCATCACCATATACCCTCCTCAGAGCATCTATACCCCCAGGCTCCTTGTGATCATAGAACACAAGGGCACCAACTACTGGGATACCTAATATCCTGTACACATCTTCTGGAGTCACGATCACCTCACCAGTCGACAAATGTAAGGTGTTGTGCTTCGAATGCCACCTATCTGCCAATGCAGTCAATAGTCCTCTGTTGAATCGAATCAGTGGCATAGCCAATAAGGGTCTCAATCCACATGTATCTATCAACGCTACATCAATAGGTGTCAGCTTCGATATCCTATCCCACCCTGCCGAGTGTCGCTCCCTAATCTAGAGGTTTATGAAAACCTCCTATTTTTGGGGTTATCACAACAACAATCAATCAGAACCATATCAATGATTCAAATATCAAGCAAACATCATCAATCTGACTCATATCTATCAAGTGATTCATATCATATCAATCATCTACTATTTGTTTTCTATCGCAGGAAGCAAATTTATCAGAATGCATATCAATCATCTACTATTTGTTTTCTATCGCAGGAAGAAAATTTATCAGAATGCATATCAATCATCTACTATTTGTTTTCTATCATAGGAAGCAAATTTATCAAAATGCATATGAATCATCTACTATTTGTTTTCTATCGTAGGAAGCAAATTTATCAGAATGCAGTCAATCATCTACTATTTGTTTTCTATCGCAGGAAGCAAATTTATTAGAATGCATATCAATCATCTACTGCTTGTTTTCTATCGTAGGAAGCAAATTTATCAGAATGCAATCAATCATTTACTATTTGTTTTCTATCACAGGAAGCACATTTATCAGCAATGCAATCAATCATCTACTATTTTTTTTCTATTGCAGGAAGCAAATTTATCAGAAATGCAATCAACCATCTACTATTTGTTTTCTATCGCAGAATTTTTTTTTATCAAACACTTTATCAATCATCTACTCTTTGTTTTCATACAAGGGAAACAAAGTTATCAGTTATCTACTCTTTGATTTCTATTTTGGAAACAAAGTTATCAATGCAGTATTAGATTTTCTATCCACATCAACAAGATGACGACATTTCCTCAATCTCCTGACCAAGGAATGCAATATACATCATCATTTCCACATAACTCTTATCCAATCAAACATTCTATTTTTTTTACCGGATGCACTAATTTGTGGTTTCTATGTGCTAAAACCCATATGCGCTATTCTGTTTGCTAGATGCGTTAAAACCCATATGCGCCATTCTTTTCCCTGGATACGCTCAAATAGTTTCCATATGCGCTATTTCCCCATATGCACTAAAACTCTACACCTAAGTGCTATTTTATTTTTTGGATGCGCTATTTCCCTATATGCACTATTGTTTTTCCTAAATGCGCTCTACTCCTAAATTTCTTATGGCACCCTATATGCGCTACTATTTTCATCGAAAGCGCTATACTGGTTTCATGCTAAACATGTAATATCTAACCTATGTGTGCTACTGTTTTCATCAAAAGCGCTATGCTAGGTTCATGCTAAACATGTAATCTCTAACCTATATGCGCTATTGTTTTCCTCGTAAGTGCTACAACATTCATCGAAAGTGCTAAAATGTCATTTTCAAACCCAAAATCCATGGGAAAAAAGTAAAATTTTGGTTCAAAATGTAAAAAATTGAAAGTGCAAGCAGTTAGATCGACTCACCGGTGGTCCATACACAGCTGGCCTTTGATATCGACGAGATTTCTCAAATCAGTGACGATGATATGGAATCTCCATGTCGCAAGGTCACTATCAGAGCTACAACATTCAAAAAGTGAAAAAGTGCAAATGACTTATCTTTTCCTACCTCTTTACCTTTTAAAAGTCAACAAAAGGTAGGTTTTGTGGCATTTTTATCCTTTTTTTAAAAAAATTGACCTTATTTTCACACTGGGGCATCTTTTACATCACTTATCAGGAGCTAAATCACTCCCTCCCCAACAGAATATCATCATCCGTGATTTACCTCCCGAGGGGGCATTATCAACATCAACATCAAAAACATATCAAGGGAAAAAAAATTATTTTCTTTGAAGCAATGCATTTCACACATCACTTCAAAAAGCGGCAAAATGTATACGTCTAAAAATGGTCATGGTTAATCAAACTTGTTAATTAATTAAATATAAATTATTTAATTAATCTTCTAAAAGTCATCTACATATAAATAAATTTAATCATTTATTTATATTATTCACTTTTATAATTCTTCTACCTTAATTAAATAAATAGCTTTATTTAATTATTACCATCTTCCATATTCCTCTTAAATAAATTAAATAAATTTTATAATTTATTTATATTAATTATCATGTTATTCTAAATTTGAATATTTGAATTCAAACAATGGAATATTCCTCCAAACACCCTCTTCATCTCATAGTTAAATTAAATATTATAAATATTTAATTTAATATCATTCCTCTCTCACACATAATTAAATATTTTAAATATTTAATTATCTTCTAAATTCCTCTCTCACACATAATTAAATATTTTAAATATTTAATTACCTCCTAAATTCCTCTCTCATACATAATTAAATATTTTAAATATTTAATTACTTTCTAAATTCATCTCTCACACATAATTAAATATTACTTATTTAATTATGCGAACTTCTAAATTCATCTCTCACACATAATTAAATATTACTTATTTAATTATGTATACTTCTAAATCCATCCTCACATATAATTAAATAAGTTTATTTATTTAATTATGAAATTCATTCTCAACTCATTCTTCAAATGGCAACCTTCCTTTGGATCTAACTGAGAAAATTTGTGGAGGAAACCTTCTATTTCTCTCTCACCTTTCAAAAATCTCTCACCATTCATCCTGACAAGCTTGATCTGAACCGTTAATCATGGCAGCCAATCAAATTCTTTTGCAAACTCTTTAAATACATGTGCAAATCCAAGCATTGGTTAGAGACGAACACATACGCAATCACGCTTACGCTTCTGCATCTTTAGCATTTTATCAATATTCATATCTTAGCAATAATTTTATCACAACATAGCATAATCTTGCATTTTAGCATAGTATGCATTTTAGTTTAAATCTCATTCTCTAGTAGTCCATTTCGTTGAGCTTGGCATACAAAATATGAGAGCAACTTGAATCAACGAAACACTAGAGATAAAGAGCAATAGAACGACTTCGAAGAAGCTGCCATAGAGAGTTTGTTTACATTTTCTTTAAGCTTCTTTGATATAATGTTTTATTGATTGTGTTTTGAATCCTTTATAACAAGCATATTTTCATACACACAAATATTTATTGGAAAGTATTTGAGAGTGATGATCAGGTGTTGATCTTTCTGCTTGAAGAAGATGAGTTTTTTTAGTGGTAAATGAAGAGAAGCTCAAGCAATAATATGATGATCAGATCATTCAGTTGACAACCAACAAGTTGCCTAGGGGTCTAGTCACTTTAGAATCTATCTTCAGCGCTGGTTATCAGCTCAAAAAGAGCAAAACCAATGTGCAGGTCAAGGAAGAACATTACAAAGAGCTTGAAATATTTAAAGGTAAGCTCCTTAAAATTGGAAAAAAAAATTCACAAGCAAATAGGCAAGCTTTTGTTACTCTTTGTCAAGAATTTCAAGATGTTTTTGCATGGGAATACTCGAATTTAAAGGGATTTGATCCCTAGATTTCCCAACATACCATAGAATTAGAGCCAAATACAAAGCCTATTAGGCAGAAATAGAGGCCTTTAAACCCCAAAATTGAGCCTCTCATGATAAAAGAATTGACCAAGCTGATTGAGGGAGACATTATTTTCCCAATCAAGCATACCTTCTGGGTCTCTAACCTTGTATCGATTAGAAAGAAAAACAAAAAAATTAGGCTCTGTGTATACTTTAGAGACCTTAATAGAGACTCATTGAAAGATCATTATTCGTTGCCCTCTATGGAGCAGATCCTTTAGGTAGTTGTTGGTTCAAAGAGATTTTCCTTACTTGATGGTTATTCTAGTTATAACCAGGTATTGGTCAAAGAAGAGGACCAATACAAGACTACTTTCACCAAAAAGTGGTGCACTATGGCCTACAAAAGAATTCCATTTGGTTTATCTAATGTTGGTGCCACCTTTCAAAGGGCCATGGACATGGCATTTCAGGGGCTGATTCATAAATTAGTGCTTATATATCTTGATGACAACAATTTTCACAAAAAATGTAGAGGAGCATTTTTCCCATCTGAGACAAGTGTTTGAGAGGTGCAGGGAGTTTGGTATATCCCTTAGTCCCAAAAAGTGTATTTTTGTTGTTCATGAAGGCAAGATTTTAGGAAACATAGTGTCAAAATAGGGGATCACCATTGATCTTGAAAGAGTGAAATCCATTTTAAAGCTTCCTTTACCCAATCATAAAAAGATGCCGCAAAGCTTTCTTGGCAGAATATTTTTTTTAAGAAGGTTTATTCTAGATATTGCAAATCTTTTGAGGCCACTAACTGCCATCTTAAAGAAAAATGCAAGTTTCAGTTGGACCAAAGAGGCCAAGTGCATTTTTGAAGCTATCAAGGAGGCCTTATCAACAACTCCTACTCTAGTAAATCCAATTTTTTTCAAAATATTTTATTATGTATGCTTTTGGTAGCATAGATTCCATTTTTGCAATGTTGGTACAACAAAGTAATGATGGTTTAGAACAACCCGTTACTTTTTTCAGTCATGGTTTAGAGGATTATGAACAAAGGTATACCTTCGTTGAGAAGCATGTTCTAGCTATTATCAGAAGTTTGAAAAAATTTAAGCCTGTGATTTCTAACAATAAGATACATCTAATGGTTGCTCACCCTAGTGTGAAGGAGTTTATGTTAAGCATGGACCTGAATGAAAAGAGGGTTGGCTAGATTACAAAGGTTATGGACTATGATATAGACATAAAGGTGACCAAGCTTGTAAGGGGTAAAGGGTTGTGTGAATAGCTAGCTAGAGGGTCAGAAAATGAGGAAAAATTAGAAACAAAGACTGTTTTAGTCACAAATTATGAGCCTTAGAATGTTGCACCTGCATTGGGTGCAAGTTGGGTACGTGATATGACTCATTTCTTGCAAATTGGTGAGTGTCCACTAGGTTTAGACAAGGCTAAGAGGAGATATTTCAAATTGTAGTCTATTCCTTATGTGCTGGTTGATAATATTCTTTTTAGAAAGGACCTTAATGGTGTGTTGTTAAGATGTATTGATCAAGATCAGGTAGATAAAGTACTTCATGAGCTCCATGATGGAACTGTTGGGGGTCATTTTTCCCCAAGAACTACTGCATCTGGCTACCTTTGGTCAAGCTTGTTTAAGGATTCCCATGCATGGGCAAGAAAATGTGTAAAATGTGTCATTTTTGTAGGAAAAGAGAGGCTTCCAGCTTTACCTCTGCAGCCAATTCAAATGGAACAACCCTTCATGAAATGGGGCATTGATTTTATAGGACCTATAAATCCACCCTCTAGTGCAAGTCACAGGTGGGTACTCACTACAACTGATTATTTTATAAGGTGGACTAAAGTAGTGGCTTTGAAAGAAGCTAATGAAAGTGTTGTTTTAAAATTTTATGTTGATTTAGTAACCATGTTTGGAGTACCTGAGTCAATCATTTCAAATAATGCTTTGGCATTTGTTAGGTTAAGACTAAGTGATTGGGCTATCAGGAATGGAATTCATTTTAATACATCATCAAACTATTACCCTCAAGGTAATGGTTTGGCAGAATCAAAAAATAAAAACTTGATAATAATCATGGAGGATAATCAGAGAACTTGGCACACCAAGTTGAAATCTGCCTTATGGGCACATAGAATAACTCTGAAGCGGTCCATTGGGAACTCTCCATATGTACTGGTTTATGGTAAGGAGGCAATATTTCCTTTATCTATAGAATTGATAGCTCTTGATATTATGCATCAGCTAGAAATGTTTGAGGAAAAGGACCCGATGGCAGTTAGGTATGCCTAGCTCATGGAGCTAGAAGAGACAAGAGATAAGGCAATGAAGTCTTTGGAGTATCATCAACTTCAAACAAAGAGAGTCTTTGATAAGAAAGCAAGACCTAGAGTATTTAGAGAGGGTGATGTTGTTCTCAAATGGGATGAATTGAAAAGTAGGCTAGGAAAGCACACTAAGTTTGATAATTTTTGGAGTTGCTCGTTTGTTATTATAGAATGCAAGGAGCACAATGCATTCTAGTTATCAAAGATGGATGGAGAAATTTTGCCTATCCCAATCAATGGGATACACCTCAAACACTATTTTGAGGTTTTATCTACCTTGTATATGCTAGATTAGGTGTTTTACTTTCAATAAGTGTTGTTGCACCATAGTTTAGATGCAAGTTTTCAATTTCCCTAAGTGTTGTTCATCATAGTTAAGTAGTTTTCCTTCTGAAGCTCTGGCATCTGAATAAGTTTTCAAGGTGTTTTGCACTGATCTTCTGAGTTACAATTTTTTTTTGAGAGCTATTTTCAAGTTGTATCAGCTTTAGGTGACTCAGTGCCCAATAGATAAGCCTAGGCAACTAGTCTAATGTTTAGCAGGAAAACATATAGCAGATGCCGCCAAAAAATGTTACCTACTTTCACTAATAGCTCAATCAGGTAGAGCTTTTGTGATTTTCAAATGAAGAGTAAGGTACATTTTTTATTTCTCCTATATTACATTCATGTGCATAAACAAAATCAAAAGATTACATTACTAGATTGCATTTATGCAGATGCATATAATATAGGAAAGATTGCACAATATTTTCAAGAAAAGTAATCTTTATTGATAATGTAAATGGATAATGTCTCACACAAGCCGTGAGACTAACTATTTCAATGCAAATAAAAGAAAAACTATACATTTGTAGAAAGGAAATGCACATATAAAGAAGGGTGACCCGTCATTGCTTGAATGACGAGTCCTAGTTGAGTTTATCCTGCATCAACTTCAGTCCTTCACGTTTGTCCAGTCTCCAATTATTGCTCCTTGCTGCTCCTAGGTTTCCTATATGAGTGAGATGATATTTGGTTAGAGCAATGAAAGATCACCAATCTATATCTCTGCAAACATCTAAAAACATATAGCTTGACCTTCATCTGCATTAAAACAACTTACTACTAATGTTTAGGAAAACAAAGAGCATAATCAAACACACCCATTATATGCTCAATTTTTTATCTAACATGTTGTTTGCTTCTTGTGCAGGTATAGGTGAAATCCTTGTTTCTATTTTGATTCATCTGATTAAAGCATGTGGGATAAAATGTGGCTTCCACAAGGATTGAGCCTAACATGTTGCCTTGTTGTGTTTTAAAGAAGCATGGAAAGGTAATTCATCCCTTTATGGTTCCCTCAAGCAACCATACATCATCTATGGTAGTGAGTTTTCAGTCACTGTCATAGGTGACATATGCTTGTTCAAAGTAATTATAAAGGATGTTGACAATGTCATGTATCAAAATAGATTAAAGAAATGTGTTTATGTACTATTCCATGAAGGCACAACATGCACATAAATGAAATGGAAACTACATACTCATTAGTAACATGAGTCATTTATGCATTGGCCATCACCTTTACAATCAAAAATGGTTTTAGATTCAACATATTTACATAGCAGAATGAGGTGGAGCATGATCAAATTTGTGAATTCAAAATGCAAGAAGTCATTCAAAAATGTTTCCACAAGATGCATTATTACTGTTTCTATAAGCAAATACAAAAGCAAATACAGTTTCACAATGTGGATATAAGATTTTGTGTCCTGTAGAAGCACGTGTCACATTGCAACATAAAACAACCTCCATTGTATTTGAACAAAGGGATAGTCTTGTGTTCTTTTCATAGCCATCAAGCTAATGAAATAGTGCTATGTATCATGAGAGGTACTGAATGGTATATACAGGTTAAGGGTAGCTCAAGAATGAAAAATCAAGTCAATAAGTGGAGAGTGAAATGCATAAGTTAGAATACTATGTCAACATACTGTCCCCAAGAGCAATGCATACAAAAGATAGTGACATTGGTGCAAAAGAGTAGCGTCGATGCATTGTTAATCAACATTAAATAGTGAATTGGAGTATATGCACTATGTTCAGTATAGTGTAACTAGGGATACATGATCACATTTCCTTTGATATAAATTGCAAGTAACATCACAAGGTAAAAATGACAAAAGGGCAGATCAAGTGTGACATTTCATTGGCATTTCTATTTGAAGTAGCTCAACAAATAGTGAGATACATAATGTTGACACTTTATCAAATATGATCCTGTAGTATTGCTATTACAACCATAATTAAATGATGGACATTCTGAATAATTAAAGGAGTAGTGCTCAGAGCACATTTAAATATCCAATAGAGATAATGGCATCATGTTTAATGAGGTCATGACATATCAAAGCATTATTTAATGGAGTTGCATTAGAACTGAAGAGT
This sequence comes from Sequoia sempervirens, assembly GCA_007258455.2. Taxonomy (NCBI): domain Eukaryota; kingdom Viridiplantae; phylum Streptophyta; class Pinopsida; order Cupressales; family Cupressaceae; genus Sequoia; species Sequoia sempervirens. The sequence goes on from VDFB02287638.1 coordinate 415,302, forward strand.
GATGAGCTACAGGAAAAGCATTCCAATCTAGTGCAATATGAGAGAGGGTTTAAAGAAATTGGCGACCCTTGTTTCACTGAGGTCAAAGTCTTCAATACAAACTATAGGGTGAAGTCAAATAAGGGTTTATTATGGTCGATCCAAATGCAAGATTCATAGCCATAGTGAAAGTAACTAACCCTCAAGTATAGAAAAGCCAAAATGAAGCCCTTGGTATTGCATATAAATCCATAATAGAATGAGGGTTTTTCTTCATTTTTTTAGGAGGAAACATGGAAATCTTCGTTCTTCTTGGAGACCGAGCTCAAAGAAGAAAAATATGTTTTCTTTTTCAAAAAGGAAAAATGTCGAGCCCGACCTGTAGAAATGCAAACCCCAGCGGCCATGAAATGAAAGGGGTAAACCAAGAAACACATAAATTAAGCAAATGTCCAAGAAAATGCAAAGAGTGTGGCCTGTATAGGAGAAAACTATAAAAGAAAGCCCTCATTTTTTATTTTTTGTTGTCACAAAGAACTAAAATCTGCAATACGCAAGTGAAAAGACTCATCCATAAATGAAAGAAAGGCCCTTTCACCTGTAGTATGTAGTATGGCCGCGGCCCAAGGTCTACTATTCATTTTTTTTTTTTTTTTTAAAGCAAGAAATCTTTAGGGTTTGCAAGAAAAGCAAATGCAAAATGAAATATTGTAAGATTCGAGCTATTCAAGTTTGGAAACAATTTTAAATACATTTTTTGAAAGCTTTCTTAGCCGCCGTCTGCTATATAAGAGAGGTTTTCTTTCAATTCTTTCTGAAAAAGAACAAATATAGAGAGAATGAAGAATCTCGACCACAGGTGGACAAAAACCCCAAAAATTGCAAATATATGTGAAGCCATCGGGAAAAATTACAACATGATGCATGGAAGACACGGGTTTTGAAAAACCCATAATGAGTTCATTTTAACATAAAAAGAAAACTTCATTATTCTTTCACACGAAAGTATTGAGCATAAAAAATTGCAAATGGAGCTACATTATTCTTTATTGTTTTGCCTGAAATTTGTTGAATATTCCTTGGCTTTCATCACAACAAAACCTCCATGGAAAACCCTTTGATGCCAGTGCATGGAAGACTCTAGATGTTCAAGTTACAAATGAATGCTTTTGCATATTTTGTATCATTTTGTTCATTAGGGTTTCTTACCCTAAAAATGTCAACCAGTAAGGGTATTTTTACCTTTCTTTTAAAAAAATGCAAGTGTAACTAATATATGCACTATGGGCTAAGAATTTAAGTCTCATGTCTCATGCTATGCTTTAGTTTTTCTATGTCTCTCATGTTTAGGGGTCTTCAAGACTTGGTTTTCTCTTTATCACATATTCAAATGAATGCATTTTCATTTTCTTGCATTCCACTTTTAAATGTAAAGCATATAGCTAAGTGGTGTATTATAAATCACTTAGTTAAAGTGCTATTTTTAAATGCAAAAACATGTAAAATGCTATGTAAATGCCTTGAACGACCTTGTTAACCCTTGATGCTTTTTTGCAAGCATATAGGGGGAGTTGAGAGAAGTTTGCAAACATGTGCCACAAATCAAGGATGTTGTTTTGACCATTTTGAAAATGTACGGAGAGTATGTAGGGGCTTTTATTCACTTTGTTGGAGGTTTGAGAGAGTATAGGGGGTGGTTTTGCATGCCTAGATGCTTGGTATGGTCAAACTTATCCTTTTTCACACATGGGAGTTCTTTTGGAGGGAATCTAGTTGCTAGATTTTAGGCTTTTTGGAGGCATCCGACCCAAGGCAGTTTCTGGTTCCTATTTTGGTGCAATTGCTTGGGAGTTGATGATATAGTCATTCATTTAACTCATTGTACTCAATTATTCTTTATGCAGATTTGGACTTAGTGACTTTTGGAGTCCTTTGTCAGATTTTAGCATGCTTTTGTAACTCATGTTCTGGATATGAAAATACAGTGAAGGCCTTGGATATCATTGACTTGAAGATTTTTCCTACTTGTTCTTTGCATTATTGTGTACAGTCAACTAATTGATCAAGTTATTTGTGAGGTAATTTCTATTTCCTTATAACTTTGTCTCAGGTTTTAGAACCTTTATGCAAAAAGTATGCTAATGCAGGTTGCAAACTGTGTCAAAAAGGTGTAAATGGCTTTTAGATGTGAAGCTATCTTCCTCCTAGGAGTCTGAGCACTAGGACCTTTTTGTGAAGCACTTATGCAAAAGTATATAGTAATAAGTTGTGCAAGTGTAATTTTTGTCATTGTAGCAAGTGCATGAAATTATGAGTTTCATAAACCTTTTCAGCTTGGTGTATCACCTTTTTAAGTTTCACTTTCAGTTTTCAATTTATGTTTTCTCTATCCCTTTTCTCTGTCAATTCAGTATAGTAGATTTAATTTAGGTGATAACCAGCTAGGAAACTAGCCTTCTCTGGAGGTTTGGTCCCATTTGAGGTACCCACACCTTGGCATCATTCCCATGTTTTCACTGGACTGTTGAATTTTAGATTCAAGAAGGTGCAAATCTAGGATATAACAGTAATACCATAGATAATCATGACATTGTTTTATCTAGCGATTGTTAGAAATGAAGGAAACTACTACAATATGGAAATTTGTAATAAACTTGGAAATATATTATGTTGTAAAATACCAATGGTCATTTAAACTAATATGAATTGGAAATAAAATAAAATCAACAATAATCAAGAGTCATAGACATAACACAAAGATTTGCATGGAAAAAGAGAACAAGTTGTATTATCTACAAAGAAACTACAATGCATTCAACTTCCTTCAAACATGCATCCAATCAAACAACATATGTGTATGCAAAAAACTTCTCATATAAACTACTACCCCACAACCTCAATATATAGGCAAATACAAAACAATAACCTGCAAATGATATTGTAAACCAAGTGCTAAAACTATGGGCCAAAACTAGGTGTCAAAATTGGCCATACAAACCCAAAGATAGCTCCAAAAAATTGAGGTACAAATTCTCATGCCCCTCACACATGTGGGATCTTCAAGAATAGTAACACCCATCTTGCCATAATTTGTCATAAATAATCTATCAACATGATTCTCACATCCAAAATTATCCTCCTTATTTTTAACCCTTACAATTCTCATATAATTTGTCATAACATCCTTAAAAATAGGTTTTCCATATTATACCACTAAATGGACAAATTTTGACAACTAATCTTATTTTCTAAGGCATCAATATGTGATAAAAGTTCCAACTCAAAATCGCATGCCCCTTTTTAACGAAGCATAAATATTTAATAATATAAATGCCAAATATCTATGGAAAAATGTAAACCAAACTAATAATTAAATAAATAAACTTAAGAATTGCCAAGGTCAAGACACCTTAAATTCCCAACATTCTTTCACTTGTTGAATACCTTGTAAGAGTCAAGGGAAACACACCATCATGAAATCAACTAAGCACAAGAAAAAGGTCGCATGACTACACCAAGTGAACTTTTATGTACTCATAGGTTTGGTAAGGTAATCTACAACATTCACCTGAATGCCAATATTTTTCAACTCAATCTATCTATTTTTAACCATTTCTCAAAGTGATATTGAAAATCCATGTGCTTAGTTCAAGCATGATACATAGGATTCCTGGCTAAACAAATTATGCTTTTTCTATCACAACCAATTTAAATTATCTTATAATTAAAAATAATAAGGTCTACACACAATCTATATAACCATACTATGTCCTTAGAAACATGGGTAGTAGCCTTATACTCTACTATAGGGGTAGATAAAGCAATTGTGGGTTACCTCTTACTCATACAACTCATAACTCCTCTAAGCAAAGTAAACACATACCCACTAGTGGACCTTCAACTATCCAAGTCACATGCCCAATCTAACTCAACAAAAGCTTGTACATCTAATATCATATCCACATTTTTAGTACCAAAATAACCAAATAATAATTAGAAGTACCACAAAAATATATTAACACCCTCTTCACATAATTCAAGTGCTCTCTACCAAGGGTATACATAAACTTGTTTAACACTCCCATTGCTTGGGCAATATCTGGTCTAGTGCACATCATTACATACATCAAACGTCATAGAACACTAGCATATGGCGTGTTTGACATACACTCTAAATCATCCTTAAATTTGAGACACATATATAAATTAAGCATAGTGTCAACTAGTAAAGGAATTCTAACTAGCTTAAAACTCACTCATCATAATTTTTTGTTACTAAAAACATGTAATCCACATACAAGTCAACAATTAGTAATTGATCATCAATACATTTAATGCAAACATAGTGATCTTTATTTTTCACAAAATCTAATTTCAACATAAAAGAATCAAACTTCTTATACTGTATTTGGGGTGATTGTTTCAAACCATAAAGATATTGTTTTAGCCTACAAACCAAATGTTATTTCCCTTTTACCTCAAAATCTTTAGGTTATTGCATAAATTTTTTCTCATTTGTATCTCCATGTAAAGATGTAGTCTTCCATTTGCTCAAAATTTTAAATTATAAGCAACAATTATGGGTAAAATAAAATTAAAGGAAGAAAA